>CANYCX010253333.1:0-12449 GCA_948193385.1 Breynia disticha f. nivosa
AATGTGTCCGATGAAATGCCAAAGAGAATAATGCTTTTACTTGTGTAGTGTATCACGAGAGTAGAACACTTGCAGGTCTTAAGGACGCAATTTTGAGCATCTCGAAAGGGACTCTTAATTGACGATAGCGCGAGAACACCGACATTCATCTCAAGCCATAAATTAACCAAACATATTCGCTATTGGAATCTAGGAAAGCCCACATTTTAGTTCATCGTCGAGTCTTTACTTTCAATTGTTGTCTTTACATTTCTTTGTTCAAATTCATAATCTCATTTATGTTTAATGCTTTCTTTTATTTTATCGCGAGCACCGAATCAATTTAAATACAAAGTTCCCTATGAGATTCGATCCCGGAGGGCATACTTCCGTGGTAAAACTACACCGATCTAGTGCGCTTGCTAGAATCCGGTGAATGCTACACTGGGGCACAGTAGAAAGACTCAACACCTTTGATCGTGCAAGAGTGTGCCTGGCCAAGTGAGGGCAAAATTAAGGCAAAGTAAGGGCGTTTTAAAGGGTATATCACACGTCACAGGCTAGACTTAGACCTCTGAGGGTGTATCAACAAGCTAGCTGGGGCCACACGTCGCAGGCTAGACCTAGATCTCTGAGGGCATAAGAGATGGGTTGGGGGTACTGGGCCTCTACATAAATCTGGATATCCAGTTATATGACTACATACTCCCAGCTGATAAGGCCCGTTTGCAAAGGTCAATTTTATGGCCAAGTAAGGGCGTAACTTCAAAGGGGATCTCTGTTGATCATATGTAGGAAAGCATTAGATCACATTCGTTCGCATTCATCACATTGCTTATGATGTATTCTTTATGAAATTATGACATGATTATGCTATGATGATGGTTAGAGTGATTCATGCTGAGTTGTTTTATTGGTTATGAAGATAAGAATGTTTACGGATGAAATGTGGTTATGACTGCATATGAATTGTGTCTATTGCTACGTTTTAAAAAGTTATGAGGTGTGAAATGATTAAGGATTTGAAAGTGGCTATAAGTATCTTGTGTAGAACTTAAGTGGAATGGCATGTTTGTGTGTACGGTGATTTTGTGAAGATACCATTTATATGATTAATGTGGTTAAGGCTTCAAGTAGATTTAAGGTGTGAAAGTTGAATGGTTGTAGATACCATGAATTGCTTGGTTATGCATGTGAGGGTTGTGTGATTGAGATGTTGAGTTATACGTTGCATGAGGATTTTACAATTCGGGATGGTCACCATTGTTGAGTTTGAAATGATAGAATAATATGTGTTGAGGGTGGTTGCTATTTGTTTAAAAGGTGAATATAAATGGTTGTTTTTCCATGTGTTCAAGTGCAAATATGGCATGAATATAGAGTACAAATTGCATGAGACCAAATGATTAAATATGTCTGTATTTTCTGTTGAGTTGTGTAAATGATTAAGATGATGAAGAGTGATTGTTGATGCCATGTATGTGTAGCATAATCTTGTGGAAACTTGGTTCTTTATGTACATTGTATGGTTGAGTCCTAAGTGAAAATGGTGTACAAATTGTGGGTTGTTTGATTGAAATCTGCTTGTGTATTGAGGTTGATATGGGGATGATTGGAACCAAAGTTTGGCCAAGTCTGAGAGACAGAACACCAGTCATGAACGTGACTGACCTAAGTCACGATCGTGACTAGCTTTCTGGCCAAGAGGATGAGTGTTGGAAACTAGCCACGTTCGTGACTAACCTCAGTCACGATCGTGATTAGTCCTCTGATGATCAAATCCATTTTTTCAAACCGGCATCACGAACGTGATTTGAGCCAGTCACGAACATGACCCCCTTGTTTAAGCCACTTTCTTAATATAAAAGAAGTGCCACGAACGTGACACCAAGTGTCACGAACGTAACACTGCTGCTGGAAGGAAATTGCATTTTCTGAGTGGAATCACGAACAAGGCCGAATGTCACGAATGTGACTCTTGATCGTGATCCAACCTTAAGGAATGTCATGGTTCAACAGAATGGCAGCCACGAACGTGACTGACCCCAGTCACGATCGTGACTGCTCTTCTGTCCCTATTTTGTTGAAAATGTTGGGAGTCACAAACTTGATTGAGCCATCACAAACGTGACTACCCAACTGTCATAATTGGTGGACTGGTTTATTGTTTAATGTGTTCATTTATGTGCAAGTTTCCTATATGTCATAATTTGAATGTATCCTTATAAAGGTACCATCTTTCCTTCCTTTCTTTTAGCAAATGCCTAATTGGATTAGGTTCAATGGCACGTAAATGAAGGAAATGTTTCTATAGATGAACCTAGGTTGCAAGAGTACTTATTCTATGAATGTAATTGATGTTTGATGGCATGTGGCCTAAGAAATTGTTTTAATGAATGTCTGACGATTTAAAGGATGGATTGTTAAGGGACATGTGAAATGATATTTAAATATGAATGGCATATAATGTATCTTCTGGGTCTAACAAGTAAGATAGTTGAAAGGCTTGTGGGAATTTATAGTGCTGGATTGATTCGCTTGAAATTACAAAGATATCTAGTGATTGATAAATGTTGTGTGGAATATACATATATATTGTTTAAGGAAGTTGTCCATTTAGTTAAGTGTTACTTATTGAATTTCACAACTCACTAGTGTTTTATACCTACCATGTGGGCAGAGATTTGAGGGACACAATAGAGGTGTGATAGTGATCTTGCTACCAAAAGGACTGAAGAACCAAGGTGGGCCATGCACTAATGATTAACTGAAACTAATGTCATGCCTAAGTATGTAATGAATATATTAATGCATATATACTCATTTTGACAGGTTGTATTCGAATTTGGGTCTTTCATTGATTGAGTTTGTAAACATGCACTTTTGGCGTTATTTTTATATTTTTAAAACTCATATGACCCATTATTCAGGTCACCAAAGGATAATATAATCGTAACCGTATGCGCATAATTGAATGCTTTTCTTCTTTTTTACTTTTAAATTTTTATTTCCAAAACGATTGATTTCCAAGTTCAGCTACCATTTGAGAAATGAGTTTATATGTAATTAAATGGTAGTCAAATTTGGGGGTTACAGGTTGAGCATTCATAAGGAGTGACATGTCAGGAAGCATGCGCATTGGCATTTAAATATATGGGAAAATGAAATAGCATAAATGCTAAAATGGGGGAGTAAGACCTTAGTTGAGTGTTGCCAACGTAGGTTGGGTACTTCCAGGGGGCATCCATAAATGAGCATGAGTAAGACCTTGATTGGGTGATGCCAACATAGATTTGGTATTTCCAGCGGGCATCCATAACTGAAAAGGGTAAGACCTTGACCGGGTGATGCCAATATTGATTGAGTACTTCCAGTGGCACCTAAAATGAGAATGAGAATGAGAAAAAGAATGAAAGACAAGGCCATTGCTTATAAAAAAGATTGACCCTTAATGGCAATGGAAATGATGAAAAGATTGTGTATTCTCATTGAGCATAAAATGCATGTGATGAACATGATGAAAATGAAATGCGATGAGTTATGATCCCTGCATGAATGATGACTTGACATATGTTGAGCTACACATGCCTACATAAGAGAAGATATGAAAATACATCTTATGATATTAATGTGTTATTATTCCACATACATAAATATGCGCTCGTATGAAATTACAAATGACATAACCTTTGAATGTATAAACGTTGAGTAAGTGTTCATTAATGATTATTCATTGCTTACAAAGCCTTATAAGCTGATTTCTACATGTTTATTTGATTATGAGTATGATGTGTGGGATATGCTGTGATAAATTATGAATGTGTGTGAATTGATGTTGGTTTGGCCATGCAAGTATTGTGTTATTTGTTAGTAATATTACGGTAATTTTATGAGTTGTAGATGTTTTTCCTTGTAACCATACTTATTTCATCCTTGTAAGCATACATTATAAGAAGGTATGAGTTTGGCCTAGGGTCCATTTCAAGAATTGTTGGTGAAAGAAGTTAATTTTGACAAGTTGTTGTGTTTAGACATATAAAGGGAAGAGATTAGCAGTGTTAATTGTAGATGAAATTGGGAGACAATGTTAAGAGATAGACTAATGTCTTAGTTGGAGATGGTGACTATCGAGATTACGAGCGCTCGTCCTCACTCTTGAAGGTAGTGCTAAGGTTGTAAAATTGTATGAGGAAGGGATTCTTTGACTTCCTTCCATATGTTTTGACCCAAAGATTGGACATTACTTATATTTCTCGTAAAGGTTCTGCGTTCCTTGCATTTTTTCTCATGCGTACGCAAATCATTGTCTTGCTTACCTACCTTGGGGCTGGCACTACCCGACGGATGAGAGGCCGTGAGCATAGATATAATTGTGAAGGTTAAATGTGTATGAGCCAGAAGGAATGAAATTAAGCCAGTTAGAGTGATAGTATGTAAATATTGATGGGATGACTAAGGCATGGTTTGAGGATGTCATAATTGAATGACGGATTGAGAGAGATAGAGATTACAGATATACATTGGTGCTAGAAATTGCGATAAGAAAGGAAAAATTCGAGCACGTAGTATGAAGAAATGGGTAGTTTGAGATGGTGCACCATGTGAGTATAAGGAAATATCCTTGGGTGGAACCCCGTATGAGCATAGTATCAGGCGCCAATGTGCATATTGAATCGTATAGGTGCTCAAATGCACTTGTGATTGTCGAGAGAGGGTGGCAACCTCAAAGTTCATAAATAAGATGGTGGAGACAGTATAAATGTATACGAGGTAAGGAATAAGGAGATTCCAATGGTCAAGGTTGGATAAGGAATAAGGAGATTCCAACGGTCAAGGTTGGATGGAGTTTTCATCCCTCGAAAGATGTCATTTGGAAAGTTGAAAGGGAAACGCGCAAGCGTTATTCTCATTTGCTTCTGACATTAAGTACGATCTAAATTTCAGGGACGAAATTTTCTTAAGGGGGTGGAGTTGTAACGCCCAAAAATTTCCATTTAATTAAAATTTAAAATAAAATACGTAGTAAAGTGAGGGGAAATTTTTCGCGATTTATTTTAACAAATTATTTACGTCGACAAAGGTTGAGATTGATTTAATTAGGAATTTAAGAATTTAGCAAAAGTAATAAATTTTAAAATTTAATGACCGCACTGGAGTGTGAGTTGGTTTAGAAGAGGATATACGAAAAGAATAATGGGTTAAGCCCAAACCCATTAACCAAACCCTAAAAACATACTCCCATCCTTATTTTCTTTCCCCACCCACGACATTCCTCTCCTCATTTGCTCTTCATCACCGAACTGTTTCCTCCAGCCAACCTTTACCAAAATTTGTAAGCAAACTGGCTTTGGAAGTAGATTCTTGGATGGAATTAAGGTAAGAACCCCTATGTTTAGTCCATTTCCGTTTTTCCTATAACCTTAACTTCAAAACCCTATAACTCCTTTGATTTAACTTCGAATCTAGCAAATGAGGGCTCGTTAGAAAGCTTGAGATGTGTACTATCTAATGGTACCCAATTTTGATGTTAAATCACTAATTAGAAACACAAAAAACGTGAGGGAAGATGCTGCCTGCACAGTGATTGAGAATTCAAGTGGTGAGTTGCGCAAACATGTTCTCCCTTGCATTTTTTCGTTTGGGTAAGTTTAATTGGATTATATGGACAGTGCTTTAGGTGTTAAATTGATTGAGTAGTTCCATATGTGAGATTGAAGCATGATTAATTGAATTGGTTAGGTTGGAAGAAGGGATTATAGAATAGGTGAAATGAGAGTGTTTGGAGGATAAATATCATCTAAACATACTTAAACAACATTAATTAAAGCATGAAGGGTGGTGAGCATAAGGGGAATTCAATATGGTATTTGGGTTGAATGGTTAATGAAAAAGGGTTATGAAAGAGAGGGAGAGAGATAGATTCTGACACATGTAAATAAGGCAATTATAAACATTTTATCATTTATTGATTAGAAATTATATGAATATGAAATTGGTATGAAATATAATGTTACCCATAGGGACTTCGAATCGCGGCAGAAAAGGTTCCCAACCGAGCCGTTAGGCATTTCATGTGAGGTAAGTAACATGAGCGCAACTATCCCTATACTTGTATGTTCCTAAATGTGGATGGTGTTTACGGTTGATGATGAATGTGTTAGTCATGCATTGTAATTTTATAATTTGGGTTCATTTGGTTGAGTGATGAAGTTACTTGATATGACATGAAATTCTATGGTTGGTTTTAATTGATGATGAGTGAATCAATTGACACATTGTGATATGCTTATTGTGTGCTTTTGGATTGTAACATAAATGTGATTGTGGAAGTCTTGAGTATGAGGCTGTTAAAGGCAATAAATGCCTAATGCTTGAATGAATGCTTATTATGTGTATGTTGGACATGCTTGGAATGAGCATGATCATGTTGTTACTTAAACTTGATAAATGTTTGGAAGTTTATCTTGAAGTAGTAGGTTATAAGCATGGAAGGTAATTGATAAAGCATGTGTACTTGTATGATCCTTTATGACCTTATATGCTCTTGTATGATCTTAGATAATCTTGTATGAGTTGAATGATGAGATTGAAAGAGCATAAGGCTATATTGGCATATGAATGGGGTTTGCTTGATTAAAAGTGAATAGATGTCTTCTTGCTATGAGATGAATTGTGGTTGAATATTCATGTTCACGTACTAGTGTACCTTATGGCTATGCTTAGTTAAATATTGATTTGTTGAGATTTCTTGTTGAGATTGTTGATGGTGAGACTCAACATTTGATTGTGAAGCATAACATGATCGCATGATGAATGCATGGTTGGTTGCATGAATGGCGCACATAACACTCATGGATTTAGGGCTTTTAGTGGGCAAAATTTTTTTGACTCTAAAAGAAATAATGGGCTCTTAGTGAGCATAATGAGGGAATGGTTATGGGCATAAAGGGTATATCACACGTTGTAAGTTTAAACCTGAGATATATTCTCTGAAGATATATCAACAACCTACCTTCGGCCACGCGTCTCAGGCTAGACCGGGACCTTTGAGGGAAAAGGAGAAGGGTCGGGGGTCACATAGGCCTCTATACAAAATTATGGGTAGTATATAACATATGCTACATCGGGGCACAGTGGAAAAACTTAACATGTTTGATCGTGCATGAGTGTGTCAGACCAAGTGCGAGGGTAAATTAAGGCTAAGTAAGGGTGTTTAGCATGCTAAGGCATGTGAAAGGGTATATCACATGTCATAGGTTGGACCTGGACTTCTGAGGATATATGAACAACCTACGTGGGGTGAGATAGGGTGATCCCAAGCACACATGACATGGGTTGGGGGTACTGGCCCTCAACATAAATCTGGATATCCAGTTATATAACCACATATTCCCGGCCGATAAGGCCCGTTTGCAAACATCAATTTTATGACCAAGTAAGGTCTTAAGTGTAAATCTAAATAGGGTCCCGGGGTGATCATGTTTAGGAATGCATTAGATGACATGCATTCACATTCATCATATTGCATATGATGTGTTCTTTATGGAATTATAATATGAATATACTTATGTGGTGGTTTGAGTGTGCTTACTATAAGCTGTGTTATGGACTACAAATTTTGGAATATGATTGAATTAATTGCTATGATTACATGTACAAGGTGCAAATTATGTTCTTGATGTAAGGAAAATTTAAATGCATTGGTAGCTACTTGGATATTGCATGTGTTGTCTCGTGTGAATCAAGGGTTGTTTATGATTCGAATGTTAAGTTATGTGTGGCCTGAGGATGGTGCAATTTGGAATGTCTAACATTGTTGATGTTGACATGACAGAATAATATATTTTAGGTGTGGTTGATATATGCTTAGAATAGAAGTTTATAATGTCTTGATTATGTTAATGTGTGATGTGGAAATTGTTGTGTTAGGAATGATTTTGGTTGATTGAATGTGCATTGAGGTTTGTGTGGTATGTTGGTATGATGCCAAGTGATATTATGCTTGAGTTGTAATTGATCTTATATGAAATTGGGATTAAATTTTCTTGTTAGGTTAAAGGTTGGATGGGATATGTGTTGAGCCAAAATTGGCTAAGTGTTGGTGGCAAGGAACAAGCCATGAACGTGACTAATACTAGTCATGATCGTGACTGGCCTTCTGGTCACCAATTGTGATGATGGAAACCAACCACGAACGTGATTGATACCAGTCACGATCGTGACTGGTTTTTTGGCCAAAGGAAAACAAGGGTTTGGTAAGGGTTTTTCAAAGGTTTACTAAGGTTTTGATAAGTCACGTTCGTGACCCATATTAGTCACGTTCGTGACAATCATTCTGACTCCAAATTGATGAAAATGGAGGGAGTCACGTTCGTGATTGAAGAAATCATGATCGTTGCTACCCTGCTGTCCAAAAAGGGGATGAACAGTTTTAATGTTTATTGATGTTCATTTGTGTTCATATATGTTCATATATGTTCACAGCTTTCCAAAGGTTATGTTCATATATGTTCACAGCTTACCAAGGGTTATGTTCATATATGTTCATTTGTGTTCATTGAAGTTCATTTGTATTCATATATGTTCAGGTATGTTTATAGCTTTTCAAAGGTTATGTTCTGTTTATAGCTTTTCAAAGGTTATGTTCATATATGTTCATATATGTTCATTGATGTTCATATGCTGTTTTCTTTATTTATACTTAAATATGTGCTATGTTTATGTGTTAATTCTTTTATTATGGAGTTAAAAACCTAAATATGGATCTAGCATTTATGATGGACTGGTCATACAACATTGTACAGAGAGATGAATGTATATATGAATATCATTGTTGGGGAAGTTTTCCATGTTGGTAAGTGTTGTTTACTGAGTTTCACAACTCACAGTGTTTTATACCTACTGTGTGGACAGGGATTTGAGGGATATAGCGGAGGTGCGATAGCAAACTTACTACTAGAAGGACCAAAGAACCAAGGTAGGTCGTGCACTAAAGATTAACTAAAACTAATGTCATGCTTATGTATTGAACATTGTTAATGCTTATATATTTTATTTTGATCCGTTGTATTAGCATTTCGGTTTTGAATTGCTTTCTTTCCTTGTAAAATGCAAATGAGCTTGCAAACACGCACTTTTTGCGTTAATTCCATATTTTTCAAACTTTTATAATTCATTATTCAGACAACTGAAGGATAACATAAAGGTAAATCGAATGCGCATAGTTAAATGCTTTTCTACTCTTTTACCTTTAAATTGTTATTTTCCAAAAACAATTGATTTCAAAGTTCGGGTACAATTCAAGAAAAGTGTGTATGTAAAATTGAATGGTAGTCAAATTTGGGGGTCACAGTTTCTCAGCGGGGGCATGATGTTCTGCCTTGATCTGCTGACAAGGAAGACATCTCATAACAAATCAGCTATATCCCTCTTCATATGTACGCACCAATGTAATTCTCTTATATCCCAGCACATTTTGTATTGCCAGGATGAACTGATAACGGTGAAGAATGTGCCACTGTCATCAAGTCATTTTCAACTCTGCAATATCTGGAACACACAGTCTATCCCGATAATACAATACCCATTATCATCAAGTTAGTGTAAAGTAGGTACCTTTCCTTGCTCAACTTTCTTCTTAATCTGCATCAGATGTTCATCTTCATTATGATGCTCCACAATCACATCTCACATCTGAGGTCGAACTCTAATGTAGGCTAACATCTGATCCTCAATCAAATCTTACTGCACCCACATCTCTCGAAAGCAAACAATGACTCTGCTCTATATATCACTGAATCATTATCCCCTTTTCATTTCTGCTCAAGGAATCAGCAACTACATTTGCCTTTTCAGGATGATACTCAATCGTGCAGTCATAATCTTTCAACAACTCAATCCTACTGCCTCTATCGAAGGTTCAGCTCTCACTTTGTCATAACATACTTGAGACTTTTAAGATCAGTGAATGTGCACACATCCTGGGAATGTTTCCTCTTAAAATTATGAAAAATAAATGTTTAAACATCAATATATCAAGGTTGATCAAAGGTTGACATAAGGTTAATATGAAATAATAAAAGAAAATAAGAAAAATGTTGAAAATACAAAGTATGCACGATGGACAGCTAAGAACGCATCCTCGGCACGACCACGCGTAGTCTCCTTTCCACCACTCGTGGATTTTAGTTTGCTTGAAAAAATATAAAACAAACACTCGAGAATTGTACAAAAACCTTTATTTACAAACCTTCATTTCCAGAGTTAAAGAGAGAGGCACAGAGTTGAGAGAAGTGAGAAATTGTGTAAAGGACGAGATTTGGAGAGTGATTTCTTGCATCCTTCATCCTAGGTTGATTAAGGTAAGATGGTATATAGGTTTCATGGTTTACTTAAAGTTTATAAATGGAGTTTGCTGAATTGCATTGATGTTTTGATTGCTGGAAATGATGAAATGAAGTGTAAGAAACTTGGATTGATTGTATGTATGTGTTAGGAAGGATTTGAAGAAGAAAAGTTGATGGAAAGGAGTGAAAACTTAGGGTTTAGTAGGGTTGACCAAGAGTTTATGCTGGGAATGAGAATCTTGTTGAATTCATATGTTTGAATGGAAATTTATGTTTGAACCATATGCCATTGAATAATTAGAACTTAAATGAAATCATGGAAATGATTTAGATAAGGTAATTTGTTGTTAGATGGAACTTGGTAAGGTTAATGTATAAGAAAGGATGAAGAATGGTTGACTTAAAGTTGTTAGATTCTAGATGAACCATATTGACAATGTGATGTTTTTGTTTATGACTAATATGAATGGAAAGAATGTGAAATGAATATATGTCTTTAGTTGACATATGGTTGATAAAGTTTATTATGGTTGATTATAAATCAAATTGAACATGAGAATATGGAAAATGAAGTGTATGGATTGATTCTTGGTATGACTGTTTTGATTGACATCTGAGTGACCTTATGTTTATGGTTGATTGTTGATTGATGATTATAAGCTTAGTTGCTTATTATGTATGATATGTTCTTTGGAACATTAATATGATATGATTATGAGATTGTTTTGGCTTGTTTATTATACTTGCCTTGTTGTTCATACTATTTATTTATGAATTTTACTTGATCGGATTGTATGCTCTTTTGGATATATTGACATTTGGTTGATATATGATTAATTGACATGCTCCAGATGCCTTGTTTGATTTCATCTATGAGATTGTGATATGAGAAAGTATATGACTGATTTATTGAGCATGTTGAGCATACATGAGTTGAGATATTGATATATGAATGCATTGATCATATAGTGTGTTTCATTATTGTGTGACACAGATATTGAGATACAGTCTGGGCCTGATTATTTCGAGAGAGATCTCGATGTCAATCTGGGATCGATGATTCTGATCTAGGCTCGATGCCGTACTGGGTACGATGCCGATCTAGGACCGATGGAAAAATTAAAATGGAAAGAAAAAGAAAAGAAAAGAGAAAGAAAGACCTCGGGGCATTTGCATGTGATTGCATAACATTCATATGGATTTGATTGACATTCATTTATAGCATGGTTTGATTCGTTCTTATGATTTATGAATGCTTTATGAATGTTTATATGAGATCTATACTTGACTGATGAGCATAGTATGTTTCTTATGATGTTGATATTATACCTGTATGGTATATGCTCATTATACGATGTTGATATGCTTTCTTTGTTCTCTTCCTATGAGTTATGAACTATCTTATAGAAAGCATGATAATATGAACATGTGTGGATATGATTTGCTCTGTGTGAGCTGTGTTGTGTGCGGATATGAATGACCTTCATATTGATTCCATTCATACATTTGTGTATTGCATATCTGTGTGACACGAGCCTATATGGTGAGCCGGTGTGGAATCTATAATGATTATTCCTGTGTGGATTAAAGGACTGAGTTGTGTGTTATACTGGACTAAGCTGTGTGCGGTATGGAAACTGGGTCATCCTGTGTGGATTTGCATTAGCATATCATTTCATACATAATAATCATATATGTATGATAGATATGATTAATTTTGTGTGGATAATTGAGCATGTGTGGTTCATATTTGCTGTGTGCAATACTGAATAAATGTTGTTAAGATATGTGTGATCAGACTTATCATTTCCTGTGTGGACCATTGATCTCTTTGTGAGATAAAATTTATAGAATGTTGTGTGCAATCTGATTATTGTTCTATATGAACTTCTTCTTATTGCTACCTGTGTTGTTTGATATTATGTATGAATGATCTAAATGATTTTAATGCTGTTGTGTGCTATATTGTGGTCTTTATGATCTAGATGATTTAGAAAATGTTGTATGCTAACTTAATGTATAAACTTGTATGGTTGATATGTTGTGCGCTATTTCTATCTATGTGATTTGTTTGATTGGCATACAGAGATGCCATAGGGAGACAACAGTTAGGCACGCCTTCGT
>CANYCX010253625.1:0-29165 GCA_948193385.1 Breynia disticha f. nivosa
TGAAGACTTGACAACAACCTACACACCTTTGCTAGTTCACGAGCAACACAGTTTGCAGTTCTTCTAACAAATATAGCTCAGCTCATGTTGGAGAGTTGCTAAAACAATCACCAACAATGTCATGAAAATATGAAGACGTTGTCACTGGACGATTGTTTGCCCCGACAGCCATCAAGCAATCTGAATCCACTAATACATGTTGTCTCCATCTGTCCTCGAAGGATCTCAAGGCTTCCAGCACTTCTGACGTTAAATCTTGGTGCATTTTCCTTACATATCCACACTGGACTCGGCCAAACTCATCCCTATGCACTCCGCTAACTGCCCTTGAATTCTCAAATTTGGACATTGAACTTCTTCCAACTTGTTTCTGGCAGGCTTGCACCAACCTTGTCTTCCATCCCCTCCCATTCTCCACTGACCCAGCCTGAATGGCCCATAATTTAATTGGCATGAGTTTTGTGATAATGGCGATTTCATTACAAAATAAATTTATCGCGTTTTAGTGTGAAGGTATGTATGTTCTTGATGGAATGACAAATCACAAAACCCAATTGACTTTTCCATGTAACTATTCCAAATCTCAAATGTGTCAGCTCCATCCCACCCCACATACTGACTACATAGTACTGTACATACTCCTTTTCATTGAAAAGTAGCATCTCTAATCCGACCTCTCATTTATTTATTAATTTAATTTGTCAAATAACCTTCCATCCTTGCAGTTTTATAATATCTTTTCCCAATCCTTGCATTTTGAACAATTACTCTGTGATCCCTATTCTTTCATCCACCTAATGATAAAAATATTTAACCTCAAGGACAAACGAGGGATTTGAACATTGTCATGCTATTTATTTTTTGCTGAGTTAATTCTCAAGTGACAATAAGTGTTTTACTGTCATGTGTGATAACAAATTTATTTTTATATAATATGAATTTATTTATGTAATGATAAAATAAAAAAATTAGTAATTATATAATAATTAAAAAATTTAAGCATGTTCGAGCATTTCCAATAGACTCTTTAAAAGAATTATGTTAGCTATTTTATAAAGAACTCAACTAAATTTTTGGTTCCAATGCACTCTCTATTTACCTCTTTATTTTAAAGAAAATGAATAGAGAGCCTATACACTCTCTAAAGTTAAAGAGTCATTTTTGGCTCTTTATTTTTTCTTTCACATATAACATTTTCTATCTTCAAGTTTTTCCATCTCTCAAATAGTATGCATACCAAACATCTATAGTAAAATTTGTTAATAACAAAATGAGTTCTCTCTCAAGTGATTTGTAGATAATTTTGTTTATTCTTAAAAATATATATTTTTTTTATTTTCATTCATCACTTTTGTAAAAAATATTATGGATTTTTTCTTATTTTTAAATTATAAAGATTTTTTTTCATAATTGTTTTGCTAAAAAATTTTATGTGAGTATAAATGATGTATTGTTAATTTAATATTGATAGTTCTATATATTTAAGCTTTTAATTTTTTTTAATTTATAATCTTAAAAAATAAAAAAATTAAAGAACTTAAAATAGAGAGTCACATTGAAGTTATTATTTAATTTCACTCTTTATAATTTTACAAACTCTCTATTCACTTAAAAATCTTCTTTAAGCTCTTATTGTGACAACAAAATCTTTGTTGTCATTCAAGAAGCAACACCAAGAAGAACACAAAATGAAACTTAAGGGATCACATAACAATCTTTTTAAAATACAGAGCTTAAGAATGAAATTTGACCAAATGTTAAGGATGGCAGGTGATATGACCCTTCAAAGGAGCTAATTGGCATCACTGACCAAACTACAAAGGCATCAAATTATATTCCACTTGTCGTTTCCACATAATCTCTGTCTCTCTCTCTCTCTCTCTCTGCACTTTTTAACTCCCAGAGTCCCACAACAAATCAGCCTTTCGGAGATCACAAGAGCACTTTAACCCCTCGATGTTTCCGAAGCCTCTTTCCCCCATTTCTCACTAACCCCCTTTTCCTTCTCTTATATATCCCTTCCTTTTGAGTTTCATTTCTCTGATTTCATTGCAGAGGAAGAAAACTGCTTTTTACTCGGAACAAACCAAATAAATGGCAGCACTTTATTCTTCAACACATTGTCGTTCACATTCAATTTCGTTTTACTCTTTGTTTTCATCTTCTTCTTCAGTTTATGGTCAACAACATCAGCTAAAAAACTTGGTATCTTCTGTTCCAAAGAGGCCTTTGTCTAAGTTTTCCCTTCAAATTCAATCCAAGAGAAATTCTGATTCTGATGTGGTTCTTATGCAAGATGGTTTGTTCTCTTATTGTTTAATTATTAGTTTCAGTCACTGCAATTGTCATATGAAGCTTAAAATATTGTTTTTCGCATAGTTTGGCTTAAAGATTATTACTTTGTTGTTTGTTTTGTTGATTTGGTTATTGTTGTAATTTATTTGATGATTGGTTAATACTAGGATAAGCTATAAAGATACAACTTGAATTTCTTTTGTTTGTTTGTAGGCTCTTTAATTTATGAACTTGGTTGTAATATATTTGTGTGTGTGGTTAAGTTTTGATAAGTTACTATCTGTTTTTTAGCCATAAAGATACCAACTTGAATGTCTTTTTTGTTTTTTTGTAGGTGCTGTGGTTAGTCCTGTGACTGCTATTGAAAATGAAATCCCATTTGAGAAACTGAAAGATGGTTTGCTTTCATCAGTGACTTCTTCTCAGGAATATGATGACACAGCTAGTTTTGATGGTAATAACAATGAATCCACTGTCAGTATTACAGTTGTTGGTGCCTCTGGTGACCTTGCCAAGAAAAAGATATTTCCAGCTCTTTTTGCACTTTATTATGAGGATTGTCTCCCCAAGGTTTAGTTTTGATTCCTTTTTGTTAATTTAGCTCAACTAGCTGATTAGGTGTAAAACTAATGTTGTTTTTATGCTGTGATCAAATATTTTTGCTGAATGTTTTGCATTATTTGGTTGCAGCATTTTACTGTGTTTGGTTACGCACGGAGTAAGATGACTGATGCTGAACTAAGAAACATGGTTAGCAAGACCCTTACTTGCAGAATAGATAAAAGGTAATAGATTTGGTCTATTTTCATGGTGGTGACTTTGAATTATGCACATTATGTGTGTTCTGGTTTTAGCACTTAGGAGAGCTCTGCATTTGCACTTGTTTTGGTAAGTTTTATGTAATTTTGCAGTAGCATGATATATTCTGCTTTGATTTCTAGGGAAAACTGTGGTGAGAAGATGGAGCAGTTTCTTGAAAGATGTTTCTACCATTCTGGTCAGTACGATTCCAACCAGAACTTTGCTGAGTTAGACAAGAAGCTGAAAGATCATGAGGTTATGAGAATTTGACTGTAAAACTGATTTCTCTTTGCTGTATAAATCTTTCATACTTGCAGCCAATCAAAGTGCTCATTTCTATTGTCATTGTTACAATGGGTGAGAATTAAGGGTAAATATGTGATGCTTGTTATGGCACATATCTGCACTTACATTATAGGTTTCGTGGTATTATATGCATGTTGGATTCAAACGTGAAAATCTTACGGATCTTTGGCTTTGCAGATATGTACTAATTTGCTAACAAAGATATGGTTCACTGGCTAGAACAATTTGGATACGATTTTTTCGGTCGATTTTTTTTTAAGTTAAAAATTCTTCCATACTATTTGAGTTAGCTGTTATATTGTTGTGGTTTTTGAGCTGTAAAATACATCAAGTACAATATAGAATTTCCAGATTATGTATATATACAAATTTTATATTTTTTGACAATCAAAATCTACTTTTGCAGAGTGGAAGAGTTGCTAATCGCCTCTTTTATCTATCAATCCCTCCGAATATTTTTGTGGATGCTGTAAAATGTGCAAGTTTATCGGCCTCATCTGGTAATGGCTGGACCAGGGTAATTGTTGAGAAACCCTTTGGCCGAGATTCCGAATCCTCTGCGGCTCTCACGAAATCTCTAAAGCAATATTTAAACGAAGATCAAATATTCCGGTGAGTTTTCTAATGCAGTTGAATTGTATTGAATAGAGAATTCATACCATAATATCTAAGTGGCTAAAGTTTGAACATTTTCTTTCCAGAATTGACCACTACTTGGGAAAGGAGCTGGTGGAAAACCTCTCTGTTCTTCGTTTCTCCAATTTAATATTTGAGCCCTTGTGGTCAAGGCAGTATATAAGGAATGTGCAGTTGATATTCTCAGAAGATTTTGGCACTGAAGGACGTGGAGGGTAACTTTTACTTTCACTTCTGCACGTATTTTAGACTGTTCATAAATTTTGGCTTATTATTTTCCAATTACTATTACAGGTATTTTGACAACTATGGGATAATAAGAGACATAATGCAGAACCATTTGCTTCAAATTCTAGCACTTTTTGCAATGGAGACGCCAGTCAGTCTGGATGCAGAAGATATCAGAAATGAAAAGGTTTGGTCCAAAACATAAAACTGGCGACATCATAATGTATTATGCATTAGATTTAAAAATAATGTATTGCTTTGTTGTCACAGGTAAAAGTTTTGCGTTCTATGAGACCTTTGAGCCTTGAAGATATCGTGATCGGACAGTACAAAAGTCACAAAAAGGGTGGAGTAACTTATCCAGCCTACACTGATGACAAGACTGTGCCAAAAGACAGCTTAACGCCAACATTTGCCGCAGCTGCTCTCTTTATTGATAATGCGAGATGGGATGGGGTGCCTTTTCTAATGAAAGCTGGGAAAGCATTACATAGCAAGAGGTCTGCAGCATACTCCATTGCATGCAATACTCTCAAAGGTGGATTAGATAGCTAACACGTGGACTTTTGTTTTTACAGGGCTGAGATAAGGGTGCAGTTTAGACATGTACCTGGCAACTTGTATAACCGGAATTTTGGAACAGATCTTGACCGAGCTACCAACGAGCTTGTAATTCGAGTGCAGCCTGATGAAGCTATATATTTGAAGATCAATAACAAGGTCCCTGGATTAGGGATGAGGTTGGATCGTAGCAACTTAAATCTTCTTTATTCCGCAAGGTAAGATTCCAGTTGTCCATTGTCCAAATTCCTAGCTACATCATTTCATATTTTCTAGTAGCTGCTTGATTGCTTGAAGCCTTGAACATTTGTTGTTTTAAATGTCATGAGTTGTGTTTTATCACATAAATTCCAATTTATCATTGACCTTAAATGTTGAGAAATTTTCTCTCTTATCATTCACCAAACCTACATTTCTGCTGATCTATTCTTGTCTTGTCCAATTTCTGATATTTCTCTATAAACTTTCGTGTTCTTTACACGCACATCATTCTTGTCGAAAATCTAATAGAACATGATCGTTCTTCTTCACAGATACTCGAAAGAAATTCCAGACGCATACGAGAGGCTACTGCTGGATGCCGTTGAAGGAGAACGAAGGCTATTTATCAGGAGCGACGAACTGGACGCTGCGTGGTCACTTTTCACCCCAGTTCTAAAGGAGCTCGAAGATAAGAAGACAATTCCAGAGTACTATCCTTATGGAAGTCGAGGTCCTGTTGGAGCTCACTATCTCGCAGCAAGGTACAATGTCAGGTGGGGAGACCTTGGTGTAGACCAATAAGAATCCATACCCAACACAAGTAATATACCAATAACTGTTAGAAACCATGAAAAAATTATTTATTTATTTATTTTCATGGTAATACTTTTATATCGGAGCCGAATCAGCATATTTTTTCCGCTTCGTAATTCTTTTTTCAGCCAGGTTCAAGCCGAATGACTTATTTCTGTTACAACACTTGTCTTCTACGTTCCGCGACAGATGAAGCACTCACGCACGGTAGTTACGATGTCTAAGTCACTCGTTGGATCATTGTTTCAACTTTCAAGCATCACTTACTACATCTTTAAAGCTCCCATCAACTTTACATCATTACATACACGTTAATATTTTGGCTTTATTCTGAGATTTGAGCCATGTATCTCTCTCCCACTTGGATTACTTATATATATACTAACTCGAATTGCTTGAAAATCGCCGCAAAAAACATTTAAGGGACCAATCATGAAGTAAAGTAGTTGAGATGATTACATATAGCAACAAGTTGAAGTAGGAGTATCGACTTTGAGATCTGCTTGGGAGACTTTACACTTTATGTGCTTGGAATTTTCCAAATGGCTGTCCATAATTTATGCTTAGGTTGATGTGTTGCTTTTATCATCTTTGGAATTAAAGGAAGTTGAATTAATAGAAAAGGAATGATAAAGTTAGATGATGCTTTAAATAACAATGTAAAAATATGGATGATATAGTCGACTCGATACGAATACAACTAGAAATTTGTCGTCTTAAAAATATAAACGATGAGTAATCTAATGAACGCAAAACATTAATTTGAACAGGTTTTGGAGATAGAGGAGACGATCACCGTTTTATCGTGACTCGTCTTGTGGTACTATTCCTTTTATTGTGTTTTTTTGTATTGCTCTCTTTCATCGTATTTTTTTTTCTTATAAAATTTTTTGAATCTGTCGCTGATTGAAGTCGTGAAACGGTAGGTTGAACCGTTGAAACATGTTAGGTGGAGAGGAGCGTTTGTTATGTGTGAATGCCAAGGTTTCAAATGGTATCCCATTATGTCTCCAATATGGGCAACACGTATGAAATTTACTAAAAAGAATCAAAACATTAATCATATTCATCCATTATTTTCTCCATCATCTCCTCCAATTTATCCTCTTCTCCTCAAGAAAACTCTTGCTTCCAATTTCAATCTTCATAGTCTTTGAGGGAAAAATCTGTTTCAACAAGAAAACCCTGCTATCTCTGTTCAAAAATTGCTCTAAGGCACGAATACAGGAGGAATTCGTGACTTATTTTATAGTTCTGTTTCTTGTTGTGCCGTCCTCTCTTTTACTATTGCCTTCTGTTGCAGTCAACGCAAGAACAAACGGCAAAACTATTGTTCTGAATCGTCTTTGCAACTAACTAATAATAAACTGGAGTGCAAATTCAGCTGTTTAAGATACTAATCAAATCACATACTTGTAAGAAAATCAAGCACATCTTTGTCACAAGTTGTATACCAATTCTCATAATTCACAACATTTTGCTTTATCAAGAACCAAAAAAGAAGAATATCTCTTTAAAAATAAATCTAGAAACCATTACGTGTTCAATCATAGTGGGTTATCAAGATTATGGAAGTGTCTGCCTAACCCATCATTCATCATTGGTTCCAAAAAGAAAAGAATCCTGAAGGTTGAGCTAAGAATGCAATAAAACCATAGCCACAGATTTCATATCTCATCCCAAACTGACCCCATTACCTTGATTTTTTATTGTATGAGAACCTGAATCACACACCATGTTTGCTTCTCAGAAGTTTGATGTTGCAACAGTAGAGTTTCTTTATCCTCCTTTAATTAGAATTGGCGCATTTATAGTGTCGCATTCATAAATTTTTTTAGGGAACAAAAAGGATGAATAGAAATTAGTATAGGAAGAGACACGACTAGATGTGACGGTACTACATAAAGATATACGGTAAAAAGGGTAAATATAATTTTAATAGTGGAGTTTAGCGAGGTAAAATTTTACCAGCATGATGGAAGCTTATAGTCAAATGAAAGAGAAAGGAAGTTAGCAGAAATGATTTTAATAGTAACTTTAAGTTGAAACTTAGTGATATGTTTGAACATGAAGCCAAAAAACATTGAAAAACTAATTGAAAGCACAAGAAAGTATAGACAAAGTTTATTTGAGATTAATTAACATCATCAATCAAGGAGCATCTTCTCTATCTATCTTCTTCTCCTGTTTCCATGGAATAGCAGCAACAATAAACTAAGGGCCCAATTCAAAATCAACAAGAGGTGCCCACTTTCTTGAATCCTCCTCAACAACCAACAACAAAGATGGCTGAGAACAAGGATAACCACACAGAGAACATCAAACCTGCAGAGATCAAAGACTTCAGTGTTATGATTGCAAACAAAGATGAAAACAACAAGAAACAACTAGCACCAAAGAGAAGTTCCAACAAAGATAGACATAAGAAGGTTGATGGTAGAGGACGAAGAATAAGGATGCCAGCTTTATGTGCTGCGAGAATTTTTCAGCTGACTAGAGAATTGGGACATAAGTCTGATGGAGAGACAATTCAATGGCTTTTACAACAAGCTGAGCCTTCGATTATTGCTGCAACTGGAACTGGCACGATTCCTACTTCAGCTTTAGTAGCTGCAGGTTCCTCTGTTTCGGAACAGGGGACCTCCGTTTCGTTAGGATCAAGTTGGCAATCTAAGTTGGATAATATGGGACCGGGGTTTGGGTCCAGAGATGGTAGGTCCAATTGGTCTGTTATGACAAATAATTTGGCAAGAACTAATGTGGCTACTGGTGGTGGGGCTTGGCCATCTGTTCCAGGATTCGGATCCGGGTGTTTGAGCAATTCTGGTCAGTTCACAACACCAGCTTTTGTGAATGAAAATTCTCATTCAAATCAGAAATTTGGGTTCCATGGTGTTGAATTTCCAAATTTTAACATGAATTTGATGAGTTTTTACTCCATGTTAAGTGGTTCTGATCAGCATATTCCTGGTTTGGAACTTGGTCTTTCACATCAGGATGGAAATCATGGTGGTGCAACTGGTATGTTAAATGCTCAAGCTCTGAGTCAATTTTACCAGCAAATGGGACATGGCCGTTCTGTTCTGACTCCTATGAATCAGCAGCAACATGATCAACAATCTCCAGATAAGGACGATTCTCAAGGATCAAGACAGTAGAAAAGACAGATATGTACTGAAAAACTTCTAGTAATATCTCAAGTTTATGAAGAAATGGCTGCCACTACTAGACCTTCTTTTGAGAAGGATTTGATTAATAACAATTAGCACTGGAAATGGCTGCCACTACTAGACCTTCTTTTGATCAGCAGTTCCACTTCTGTCCAAGTCTGCAAAGCAGGTGATTTTGGTATCTCATTTCACTATTTTAAGCAAGTGAAATCCAATTTTAAAGGTTGTAACAATATTCTTTAACACTTGCAGGATCGAGACTGAAGTGAGCATGGTTTGAAGGTTGATTGAATATTTGAGTTTGTTTCACACATACATTTTTGCAGGAGTGTTCTTCAACAAGTGTGTCCTATTACCTTGTTTTTGACTATCTTGACTTTCTGAATACATGTTTAAGCAGTTTAAATCTCGTCTTTAATCTTAAAATCAATTATTTGGCTAAAGATTGACGACATTTTCAAGTTTAGAGAGTTGCAATTTGCATAATAAAATTGTTTGAATATTTTGCTGCTCACAAATTCTGCCTAGTTTCTTTGAGAGAAACTTTTATGAGTTGCTGCAATGATATATCCAAGCCACCAGAAAATTCCTGAGAATCTGTAACAATACATACCCTCCAGGTTCTTCAAATCGTTACTTCACTCTCTTGCATTTCTTTTGTTTTGCAATTTTTTACAATTTTGTATCATCCATGCCTGGCAGCATAAGAACTCAGAACTTTGAACAAAAAATCGAACTCTGAACTTATGTCCTTCTAGCAAATTGACAAGCTATTTATAAATTGTTTAGTATGCATCGTCAGGAACTTAGATTTTACAGTCCATGCTTGCAGTTTCAATAAAAGTTTTGCTTAGTAAGAAGAGACATAGGCCGTGACCTGCAAACACATTCGTTTCAGCGACGGAAACAAAGAGCGGCGAGGGGTTTATCACCCCCTTGTCGTGTCATTTCCTTTAGTCATTTTCTCTTTACCATGTATTTTTCTATAGCACCCTCCATCATAGTATTTTTTTGTTTATATTATTTTTATTTAGTCTATTTCGCTCCCGTGAAAAAATATATTTGGTTCCTGTTTCATTTCATCAAATAGACGGACAAAAACCTGATGAACACTGGAACATTCCCAAATGAAGACACCATCAAAATTTATATACCACACTCAGCAGAATTTCCCTTTTTTTCAGGAATACAAACGAAACCTCACGATCGTGATTTTGGTCGGACGCAGAACATGGGCAACTAATTTTTTTCTCGATCTGAAAACTACAAAATCTTCGTTCCAAACCTACGAAATTTTATCCCACAATTGGAAAGACTGGTTGCAGCACTATATCTACAAGTAGCACTGCACAGAAAACTGATCCATACAAATACACAAGTGGGTTTGGCCACAATGTGGTACAAATGATCCAGCCATGTTCATGGACCACTTAAGCCAACCTAAATCTGACCCAAATCTAGCAAGAAGATGAGAGAGCACACTCTTCCTCCAAATATAAGTTTTGTCTGTTTTCTGCATCTGTTCAACTAAGGGCCCTTCGTATCCAAGTGGCATGGATCTCAGAATCTAGAGATATGTAATCTTACAGATTTCATATGTTGATTTTGATGTTTGTCGTGTCGAATGATCTTGTGATAAATGACCATTACCATATAAATTCAACCTAATACAACTCCTGCACATGTTTTATAATATTTATAGAGCATATTTTTACCACACAAAATACCCAAGTTTGATTTTTATGGAAGGGAATAGTCGTGAATCGCGAGTATACATTTATGTTACAATACGAACAAATAAATTTAATTTTCACAATAGTTACGTTACAAATGATAAATTTGTTAAAAAATAGTACGCACGATGCGATTACGACACAACTAACAATTAATATGAATTAATAAAATTTATCTCACACGAAATTGACCAACTATCACAATTAGCTAGACTACAAATCTACAAGTCCATGCAGTTGAGATTTTTTTTTCTCATCTCAAATGAAAAAGTAATAAAAAAAATGGAAGACAGAACTCCGTCTCTTGCACATATATATATATTTGACTTAGTGACAGAACACATATTGAGAAAGGATCGTAATTCGGATTAATGAATCGTGATCGTATAAATAAGGATTGAACACATATTATTTTTGTCGTGTTTAACCGAATATTCATTACTTGTATTATCAACTAAAAATTATAGGTTCAATCATTATTATTTTGATCTTGAGATGGAATCTCTTGTGTTGGACTATGAAATGAGGTGATGGAGTGCTAAAAAAGCATGTACCGGTTATTTTACTCACTAACAGTGGCTGCCACTTACTGTTTTCCAAAGGAACTTTGGGCATTTTGTTGTTGTATCTAAAGATTTTGATCTGCTATCTTATTGAGTCCTTCTTTTAAGAGAATTCGTGTTGAAATTCAAAGGCAATGGAAGTGAGAAACAAGCACTACCACCATCCCAAAATCGACATATATAACAAAACATGTGCACGAAAGAAGGCTATTCACATGACTCCATTACCTTAACAGCAAGCAGGGTGGACCTTTACTTCATGGTACGGATTTCTTGTCTCCCTACATCTTTCTCTTTCCTTTGTGTGCTTTCAATTTAACAAACTTCATGTGAAGAAACAAGTTTGAATGTTATATCGGTGAGTTTTTGAATGTGCGTAAGATTTATAAGTAGTGTATACTCATAACTTAATATTATAAAAAGTACGATAAAAAAACGATAATTAAAGAGATCATACAATAAAAAGACCGATTATACTCGTCCTTGCCCCCCAGAGAGCCGGTCTCTGTGGCAGTTCATATGCTGATCACGTGAAGAAGCAGCAGCAATGGCAAGTGGCATTACCATTAATTGTAATGCTTGTATATATGTGGTATGTCTTTAATTTTCATGTTGTTTTATATTCTTCTCATCACTCTTATTTGCACCATTTTATATATTTTTAGTCTTAACTGTTCGATATCCCATTTTTTAATAAAACTAATCTAGAATCGAAGTAAAGTACGAAGCTCTTACCTCAAGAAACGACTCAGTTAAAATTCGAATATTGAATATGGAGAGCGCGCCCAATCTCTGCACTATTTCATTTGTAAATGAGTTTGACCAACAGCAATGACAAAGTGAAGATTCTAGATATATGTTATTGGTTGAGGGTAGTTGGGATCAAATCTGTTATTGACTATATATTTAAATAATAGCACAACTATATTCCAAGTTTACGGTACCACCAAGCGTGTAAATCAATTGGCTTGGAATTGTTCTAGTTTAATCAAGGATTTCGAGTCGAATCTTAGGTACGCAGCTGCGTTAAAACTTGATTGAGAGAGCTTTGCCAACCTTGTGGTATTGACTGACTCGAACAGAATTAATTTAGGGTGCTCAGGTACCTTAGAAAAAAAAAAATCCAAGTTGATGGCTGCATCCCAATACTTAGATTCCACCTACTATCCATAATGTGGCACCAACATTATAGTTATTGCTCACCTGTAAAATTCACTCAATGGAGCATATTTTGGATGCTGTCTTTAGTTTATGTTGGGATTTTAAATAGATTGACATATTTATTTTTTGCAAAAGATTGATAAAATTTTTAAAAAACATAAAAATAAACAAATTAAAAATAATAGATTCCCAGAGAATAGTATTAAAAAAATAAAAATATAAGAATAAACACGACATATAACAGCTGTGTACCGACCCTAGGGGTCTCAGAAAATCCTTATAGCATGGGTTTCGTTTGATTATGATCACAGTTGGAACACCACCAACGGTAACCATTAAATCTATCAATTAAGAAATATAATTTATGATTAAATTATCGAATTTAACATTCTACTGTAATATGTTGCTGAATTAGTTCTTATTCCTGTGTGCTTATTCTACATTTTTTTACACCTTTGGAAATGGGTTTTCCAAATAATTGACACCTTTGGAATCCTTATTTTCCAATTCTTTAAAGCTCATGTAGATGAAAGATTTGTGCCTTTTCTCTATTCAACTTCATACAATATGCTTTGGAAGGCAGGAGATAGTGTATGCCCATAACTAGTTGTGGGACTGTAATATCTAAAGATAATGAAGAAGAATTTCCGATTTACTTAATAATATATGAAATAATTTAAGGATGACAATTTGGGTTAACGAGTTATAATTACCTCAATAGTTTTTTCTATCAAATTTTGTTATATATGACACAAACATTATAAAAATTGTATTCATATCATTCATATCATGTTTAATCGCATTATCATATAAAAAAATACGAGTCGTAAAATCATTCATTGAAGTGGAAAAATTGGGAGAGAAGAGATGGGTGGAAGGAGTGAATGATTCTAATATTCCACAACTAGACAAGCAAATCAAATAAGGTAAAGGACATAGCAAAGGGGGATGCTTTAACAGTCACAAAAGGATCCCTACAGCCTACCAGAATCCTGCTACAAAGCCATCAACATATTTTAGGCATTACCAATCCAGCTAGATCTCTCACTCTTAAATGTTGCTTTAAATCAGATTCTCCTAGCTAGATTTTTTTTTCTACTGAGGAGATTTAACTACCAATACGTCCCGTGAACGGTTGAACCGGATTTTAGTAAACCATCAATTTGACCGGTGAATTAATCACTCGAACTTCTTTTTAGTTCGATCACTCATTTGATTTCTGATAACGTAGAATAACACGATATAATTACGATAACCTTGCCATAGCAGACAACATTAACAAGGCATCAAAATAATAAGCCGCAAAACCCAGCACGGGTTGGTTCAGTGGTGTGGAGGTGTGTCAGCTCGCAGTACAGTCACAAGCAGCGCGGGATCGATCCTCAGTGGTCTCCTGTGGTCTGTAAATGCTGGAATCTCGAAAGAGAGCTGGTTGGGCCGCCTCCTTGCTTGGCTAATCCGGACTAAATGGGAGGTCCTTGGGCTGGGCCGAGGCTAGCCTCCCCGAGGTTTACAGCCACGGTTTGCGAAGCAGGCTGGGGTGAGTTACCCGTTATCAAAAAAATAATAATAATAATAATAATAATCAAGAATTGAGAGACACACTCTTGAATAATGCATTAAGGACTTGTATTAGAGTAGAAGGGAGTAACTCAAGAGTACTCCCTCAACATCAATACCCCATCAGTCTCGTAAAACATAACCAAGAAAATTGGTTGATTTTTTTATCTAATTCTTCAACTATTATGGCTTAAAGATTTTTTTGCAAGACTAGCCTAAAAATTTTGAAATCTCGCACCTTAAAGGTCAGAGTTAGGAATAACCAATCCCCAACATAATGTTGATGTCATGACCAGGTCCACATATCACTTCTGAGACTTTTAGATCTTGGGTTCTATCATTGAGTGAGATGCAGTCATCACATATTCTGATGGTTCAGTCCATAATTTTAACACCTTTAACCTTTTTTAGTGGATTACATCAATGATAGCACCATCTATTAGTGTATTAAGTGTAACTTTTAGCATTGCTAGGTTGTTGCAACCCAACAAATTAATCTGAAAATCTTGCTATCAAGACTGTTTATCTCTTGAACAACACCATTATTGATGAAACATAATCTCATATTCTACAACCAAACAATCAACAATGTTCAAATAAATTACAAATCAAATTTAAGTGCAATTGTCATGTTAAAAAAACCTAACATGGGATCTGCTTTGCCATGTTTGTCCTTTTGGTAGTTATCAGCTTTCAAGGAAGTTTTCCTTAGCCATTCAGAGTTCTACCTCTAGACATTGTAAATTTATCAACATTTTCAATGTTGAACAAACCATCACCATTCATTATTGCAGGGCATGTAGTGCTTACAAGTGCTAACTCCATGAAAGATTTGAATAATCCCTTCAAATTTATTATATTTAAAAAGCAAAGTCATTTTGGAACCAACACTAAAGAGTTGTCGCTACACATGCCTCTTTCCATGCTTCAGTTTTAGCCTAAGCCAAAATGAATACAAATTATCCACTTGAAAAATAGACATGTAATCAATTGTTATTGGAACATAATGTGATTTTCTCACATTGCTCTTGTCTATTTTTTCATCGGCTGTCTAGCCAAACTTAGTTGTATCAAAAATTTTAGGTCTTGCAATGGAAAGTGTTGGCAAAAATAAAATCCATATGATTTCTAACATTATAACGTTAAGAACCATTTTTTCATTTTCGTTCACTTTAGGTTTTTTGTTTTGTTGATTGTTTTCACTTCGACAGTAAGGCATTTATTAGCCTTCGAAGAAACTTGACAACCTTGATTTCAACAAAATAATCCACAAAGTTTAGTAATGCTTTCTCGTAATTTTTTCTTTTTGCATCGACATTTTTTCTTATATTTATTAATTTTTCTATTGTATATTTAGATATTAAGTAATTTTCATCTATGAAAGAATTAATTTATGTTCCCATATACTTTGGATAAGCAAGAAAGTTAATTTTTTTGACTTTCCATAATGAATTAATTTAAGTGTTTGTTTTTACCAAAAAAATATTAATTTAGAAGTAAAGAAGAATTGAGGACATTCAGTTTGTAGATTATAAATAAGTAGTTTAATAGAAAAGGTTTTGCATTTCTTCAATTTAACAAATTGACCGAATTTTATTTTTTAAATATCATTAATTTTATCAAATAAAATGTATAAATTTACATAGCAAATAAAAAATACTAAATTAATTTTTTTATGAGTAATATTAATTCTTATGGTTTAGAATGATGATGGAGTATGATGAGTTAAGGAAAAATGAATTTTGAGATTTTGTGGTTTAGGACCGTTTTATAATTATATTGTTGGATAAATAACGTTTTTTGTAATTGATGCTTCTTCGTTTTCCATTTTTTTCCAAAACTATCAATTAATTCTTTATATATAAGCTAATCTAGTTTAATTCAATTTCCATGCATTTCCTAGAATTAAACATTAGAAAATGCCAGTCTCCCAAATTTTCTTAATCCATATAATAATGCATTATAAAGAAACAAAATCTGGGACAATACCTACCTATTTCATAAATTTAGACTTGAAACCTTTCCCATAATCAAACACTAGTGTGCTCTCTCTCATATTGAGTTTTTCATATGAATCACAAGAGCATTCATTGTTAATCTAAGTTCATAGATATATGTTTTAGATAGAGTATTTGGATTGTATATGCCCATGAAAATACTACATAGTGTAGGTCATAAATGGTTCTCATTTTAAGTCTTATATCAGATTTTTTATACCTGAAATCTTCAATAAATTCTCAAAGCATTTTTGAGTACTTTGACATACATATAACACTCTTATGAAAAGTAATAATAATTTATTATGATTCATATTAGAGAGCATAAGAGAAGTGAAGATATCAGCTATCTCGATGAGAAATATAGTATCACAAACATTTTAATTAGTGAACTAAGAAGTATATTGTCTTACCAAGATGAAATAATTTGTTTCATTATTTATCTTGGAGATTCAATGTTGTTAAAACATCAAGAAAGTAAGAATATAACAACTGACTTATTCTGTGTCATATACTAATTTTGATTTTTAAGGGTAATGGATTACATAAGGTTAAATTTTACCATTAAATGTAATTTGCATTTTCACTCATTTAGGAATGTCACAACGTGTTACTACATGTCATGTATACATTTGAGATTATTATAACATGTCACCAACGTTAAATTAAACTACAACATCGCACACACCTATCAATTGACCTAAGGGGTATTTTAGGCATGTCCCTAAATGTCACTAGTTTGGACTTTCTATCAAAATTAAATTAATGTGTCTATTTGGGTCCAATTTATATAACTAACTTGAACTAAACATTGACATAGATGATTAATATATATATATATATATATATATATGTATGTTTAGACAACAATAATTAGTTTATATATCTAGTGACTGGTGATATCATCTCTATTTTGACAATTACAACCCCTTCACTTATATGTGGTCACTTTAGGATGAACTGTAGTATACCCAAACACATCCATATTTGCAATGTATTTATAGGCCAACACCCTTACATTAGTATGCATGTTTATGATTATGCATGTTTTTTAATCTCTAAATATAGAATAAAAAGATTCCTAAATATATGGAAGAAATGTGGATGTAAAAACAAAACAAAAATTTATCAAAAAACATTGCTAAAACTATGGACATTAATTCATTGAAATCAAGGGTGCCAATTTTCTTTGAAGAACTATAAAATGCTTCATAATGGAAGCGGAAGCAATAAAAAAACAAAAAGCATCCATATACAAGGAAAAAAGAAAATATGGTTCTCAAAGTTACAATGTTAGAATTATTATGCATTTTATTGTTGCTAGCAGTTTTCAATGCAAGAGCTCAAGTTTTTTATGTAACTAAGTTTGGCGCAAAGGCTGACGAAAAAACAGACATCAGCAAGGTGAGAAAACTAAATTATAATCCAATAGCACTGGATTAAAAGTATATATGTCAAGTGGATAATTTGTACAAATTTTTTCATACGCTATAACTGATGCATGGAAAGAGGCTTGTGCAGCTGCAGCTCCTTCCAAAGTGTTGATTCCTAAAGGAGTTTACTTATCAAGTGTAATTGAGTTAAAGGGACCCTGTAAATCTTCCATGGAGTTTGCACTTGAAGGCACATTGAAGGCCCCTGCAGATCCTGCTGCAATGAGTGGTGATGGTTGGCTAAATATTGAACATGTTGACGAATTTACAATGTCTGGAGGTGGAACATTGAACGGCCAAGGACAAACTGCCTGGAAATCTAATACCTGCCACGAAGACAAAGATTGCAAATTAACTTTAATGGTTGGCTTCTTAACATGAACATTGCTCTTAAATTAGATTTCTTATTTATTTGAACATTGTTTACTGAACTTGTTACTATTTTGGGTACAGAATATGAGATTGAGTTTCATCAATAATGGTGTTGTTCATGACATAACCAGCCTCGACAACAAGAATTTTCACATTAATTTGTTGGGTTAAAACAACCTAACAATGCAAAAAGTTACAATTACTGCACCGGCAGATAGTCCTAACACTGATGGAATCCATATAGGAAGGTCAAAAGGTGTTAAAATTATTGACACAACCATTGGAACAGGTGATGATTGCATCTCGGTCGGTGATGGCACTCAATATCTAATAGTCTCAGGAGTGACATGTGGACCTGGACATGGCATCAGCATTGGAAGTTTTGGAAAATACGAGGATGAAGCACCTGTTGGAGGAGTAACAGTGACCAAATGCACCCTCAAAGGTACCGATAATGGTGTAAGAATTAAGTCTTGGCCAGCTGCATTTGGTGGTACAGCAACAAGCATGCATTTTGATTATATTGTAATGAAAGATGTTAAGAACCTAGTCTTGATTGATCAAGTCTATTGTCCACACGGTCAATGCTGTAATAAGGTAGTTTCCATCTCAAAAGTAAGAAATTACTATAATTATGCAGTTACTTTCATAATATCAATAACAAATCTTTGCATGTTGCTTTTAAATTTTAGGAACCTTCAAAATTTAAAATCAGTGATGTTAGCTTCAAGAACATTAAGGGAACATCAGCTACGCCAACAGTGGTTATGCTTTCATGTAGTAGTGGAATCCCATGTGAGAAGGTCGAGCTTAACAACATTGCACTTGATTACAAAGGACCTGATGGCTATGCTAAATCTAATTGTACTAATGTTAAGCCAACAATTGTTGGTAAAGTCCCACCTGGATGCTAGACTACAAATTTATACACCCTCGAACCAATTTTGATGATGTTTCTTGAAATATTTATAAGTTTTTTTCTCACCAAATACCCTTCTAGATAGATAGAATGTTGATATAGTATATTTAATGACATCTGATGGATGTGAACATTATTGTGAATTTCAATTTCCAGTAAAATTAAACTAACAAGGGAAATCCTTTGTTCAAATTATTTTAAAAATAACTTTGTGTGATGTTTAAAAAATTTGTTATGGCTGAAAGTACAAACATTAAGCATTAAATGACACTAAAAAAATTTGCAAAAAAGCTAAAATTTTAGAATATCAATACTCAAACACGAAAACCTATTGTAAGAAGACATAATGCTAGATTTGAAAGCATGTTAATAGAGCAAAAGAAACTTTCACTTGAGGAATATAAAAAAGTGAATTGAGAAATAAACTAAGTATTTCTTACATTTATTATGTGAATCACAGAAAAGTAGGAAAAGGATTTCGATATCTTTAAGAAACTGTCGTTTTTTTAAATTAGAAACAAAAAATGAATAAATTTGTATTTAAGAATAATAAATTTACTAAGTTTTAAGAGTAACAATAATTTTTATACTTGGTGTAAAATCATGTAGGAGGACGATGGATTGCTAGGATGAAATAAGATATCAATGAGTTTGCAATTTTGATGGACTTCATTTTTTATGCCCATTTTATTTGGGTTGTTAAATAGACAAAAATTATACTTATATAAAGAATTCGGCCTCATGCATACATGATTTCTATCAAATATTCCAAAGTCTACAAATGTCAATCTTCTAAATAATTTCTTCGAGATAATGGTATGAGTTACTTTGTTAACAGATAAGTTGAGTTGTTAATAAAATGAATTTGACAAATATCTGCAACTCTTTGCTTATGAAGATTATGTGTAAAGAAGAATTTTTGAGATATATTTTTTGTTGTATCTCATTTGATATATCATCCCTATTCCATGTATGAGAGCATGAGATAAGTGAAGGGATTACCCACTCTCGAAGAGAAAAAAAATGTTAGTGACACTTCATCAATGAATTGAAAAGTGTATGGCAATACTCAAATGTTATAATGTTTTTGATTATTTACCTAAAAGTTCATGTCACTAGAATATCAAGAAAGGGTTTAACTAAATTATGATGTCACAGACATGCCTTAGGTAATTTTAACATTTTACAGTAAGGACTTCTTCTCGCACCTAATTTCGCAATCCTTGTTTTTGTATAATTTAAAATTTTGGCAACCATTTTTTTTAAAATGATATTTATAAATTAAATAATAAGAAAGATGAAAACACATGCATTCAATTTAAACTTTGGCCCAAGTTATATACAAAACAAAGTAAACATTCAGAAACTGTAGCATAAGTATTAAAACCAAAATACATGTAAAACAAATGTCGATAGATGGTATGTACAAAGTACAAAAATACAAAATCTAAAAATGCTTGGAGACGAGACCTCTATACTCGTATCATCCTACTAACTGTCCACCGTAGCTATCTCAATGCTCTGCACAACAACACAATTGCACACAAACACGAGAATAATTTTAATTACTTAATAAGTGCTTTTAACACACATACCAAAGTAGTTAATACATAAATACTCGTTTCTTATTATGTTTTATGTACGTTATGCGATAGGGAAATCATCCCTATTTAACCTTTAATCAATCTATTCTTACTTTTTAGTTTATTCTTAATTCAGAAAGTTTTCTAGGTAGTATGGTCATGCCACATGAGCACGAGGGTCATGCTCATCATACTTGAAGAACATTTTTTGGCATGAGCTCATGGGTTAAATATTGGTCTCGGCACGAGGTTGTACAGGTTGGTGCTTGAGGCAAACAATGAATTATATAGCCATCTCATACATGCCTTATCTCTTAAACACAAACACTCACATATGTCACAATATCCACATCAGACAGCAACACTTACAGTAGTAACCACCATAACTTAGTAGTTAAGCATCCACACCATTCCATAACATCAAAAAAGATTTCTCAATCAAGTATGAATGCACTATGAAGTGCAAATGAACTGCTAATGCAAATCACATGCAATATGCCTTAGGATTTCCTTTTCTTCACGAACATTTTTCCGCTAACCCAGTCCGGCATCGAGCTCTCACTCGAAATATCCTCGGCCTAGCCGGTATCAAGCTCTCGCTTGGAAAGTACCTCAGGCCAAGCCTAGCATCAAGCTCTAACTTGGAATCAATCTTAGACACGTGTCACATACCAATACTCATGCAACATATGAATTATATGCAATTCATTATGACCATCAAATCTCAAATCAAATGCATATTCATGCTTTTCAAACTCATAGTTCATAAGAATCTAGCATAGATTATCATCCAAGGTATAAGCCACGATATCATAAGAACATATTATATTTATTCATTTGAAAGCATAAGCATACTATCATACTTTCGTTCATGCCATATACATAAACTCATCATAGATTAAGCAAGAATCCACAAATACCACACTTCCATTATTATCTCATCAATAATCCACATCAGTAAGCCAATGTTGATTCTTGCATTCAAATTATGTTCATATAAGATCATACTACCATGCATATGATCATTCCAAACAAACCATATAAAATTACAACTAAGCTTACATAAGTAACCTCATATCATCATTACAATAGCATACAAGCTTACTAACTTACACAAGAACAACCAAGTCCTTTTTAGACACATTTTAAGCTACCATTTTAAAGCATAATTTCATATTTATCATGTATGATTAACCATACAGATGCAGGACATAAAATGGTAAGTGTAAACGACACTTACCTTAAAATTCGAGAAGTTGGGCTCGTGGCTCAACTCCGATTTGAAGTTCACAAAATCACTTCCTATAAAACAAATAACATACAGGGCTGTAATTAACTCATTCTATATATATATATAAATTCTTATTCCAGTCTTTAAGTACTCAAACTCTCTAGGTCCTCTCTTAAATTAAATCAACCGAATCTCATATTTCTGCTATTTTTCCAATTAAAGCATCATAAATCATTAACATGATTTCACTAACTCTAATTTGGATAACTAACACCATTTCAAGATCTAATTCAGCAATCCCCCTTCATTAATCCCCCTTCATTTTTGAATATTCCATCCCATAGTTCACTCAAAGAAAATTCTAAGGTTTTCTAAATGTGTTAAGCACTCTAATTTTGCAAAGAAATCCTATTTCCTCTTTGCTCTCACTCACTCACAGAAAATTCTAGGGTTTTCTAAGTGTTTCTCATATGTTCTAGTTTGTTCTGCTCGTAAATGAAATAGTTTCAAATAGTGTTCTGTTTTAATTGTCCAGACAACACGCCCCTCAGCACGGCTCGTGCTTGAGGTCGTGCTCTGCCTTTTTGGCATGAGTTTATCACTACTCGTGCACGAGATCGTGCTGACTATTTTCCAACATGGATGAGCGTGCCCTCTGGCACGACTGTGCCACATCCGTACTCATCTGCTCTTTTCTATAATTTTCTGCAATTTTCATAGTTTTATTCTGATTCAATTTTTTAATCCTATTTTTCTTATAGATTAATTCTAACATTTTTCAGGGAATTACAACTCTCCTCCTTAGAAAATTTTGTCCCCAAAATTTGAACAAGTTAGATTCTCTAACAATTCCAAAATTAACTTAAGTATTCTACTTAAGTACTCAACTTAGCAATCAATAAGAGTCGAAACACACCTCAATCTTGCCAATCCTATAGAAACAAATACGGATACTTCTCTCGCATATCACTCTCCACCTCCCAGGTAGCTTCCTTAGGCTAGTGAAAACTCCACTTCACTATTACCATAAGCATCTCCCAGTCTTGCAACTATCTAACCTGTCAATCTAAAATCTCCACTAGCTCCTCCTCATAAGATAAATCCTTTGAAATCTCCAACTTTGGTGCACTAAGCATGTGACTCAGGTCGGATCAGTACGCCCTCAATATAGATACATGGAATACATTATGGAGTCGGGACAACTCCTTTGGTAACTGGAGTCAATAGGTAAGTGGTCTAACCCTCTCTGTAATCTTATGTGGACCCACATACCTCGGACTTAATTTTCCTCTCCACCCGAATATGATTATGCCTCTCAATGGAGAAACGTTGAGAAGAACTCTATCTCCAACCTCATACACTATCTCCCAATGATGTCTATCAAATTAAGTCTTCTGCCTGTCCGAGGCCGATTGCATACACTTCTTCACTATATTTATTTTCTCGAGGGTTTGCTGAACTAACTCTGGTCCCTCAATCTATCGTAGACCCTGAACATTGCAATATGTTAGACTCCGACATTGTCTCCCATATAAGGCCTCATATGGTGACATCTCGATACTTGAATGAAAACTGTTATTGTAAGCAAACTCGATCAATGGAAAGTGATCATCTCAGTTACCTCTAAACTCCAACACACACACTCTCTTCATGTACTCAACTATCTGGATAGTCCTCTCAGACTATCCATCAATTTGAGGATGAAATGCAGTACCAAACAGCAACTTGGTACCCATCACATCCTGTAGACTCCTCCAGAATCGTGATGTAAACTATGGATCTTGACCTGCCACTATCAATACAGGAACACCTTGTAACCTCACTATCTTGACAACATACAAGCTTGCAAGTTTGTCTAAAGGATCATCCTGTCGTATAGCCAAGAGGTGTGCCAATTTCTTCAACATGTCCACTATAACCCAAATGAGATCGTGACGTCTAAATGTCCTTGGTAATCCCATAATGAAATCCATAGTGATCTTTTCCCACTTCCATTCAGGAATCTCTAATGGTCCTAACTTCTTGGCTAGAGCTTGATATTCTGCCTTGATATGCTGACAAGGCAGACATTTAGCCACAAACTTTGCTATCTCCTGCTTCATATTCACCCACCAGTACATATCTCTTATATCCCGATACATCTTAGTGCTACTAAGATGTACTGAGTATGGTGACGAATGTGCCTCAACTATTAGACTCTCTTTCAGCTCAACTATTAGACTCTCCTTCAGCTCAACTATATCGAGAATGCACAATCATCCTCATAGTATAACACACCATCTTTATCTAACCTGTGAGTTGTAATCACCTTTCCCTTTTTAACTTTCTTCTTGATTCTCATCAAATGGTCATCTTCCTTTTTCCATTAAGCAATCAACTCTCGCATATAAGGTCTCACTAATATATTAGCCAACATCTGATTCTCATTCAAGTCTAACTGCACTCTGAGTTCCCATATTAAGAATAAAGACTGTACGCTATAAGTAACAGAAGCCTCATCTGTGGAGCTTAAATTTTTAAAAACATTCCCTAAAATTGAACTCACTTTCTAATAAAAAGAGAAAATAATTTACATTACTTTCATAAAACACACTCGGGTCAATAGTTTACAAAATATTATACATACGCGAAAGCCAAAAACATTGTTATATATTTATGTACAAATGTACAATACGAAAGTTGAAAACAAAATCCTGGAGCTGAACCTCAAAATCAACTCTGATAGGCCTCTGATTAGCAGCAATGTAGTCTACGGCAGTTACCTACGATCTGCACGACAATTCAACATTCAAAGAGGTGAGTATTCATAAATACTCAGTAAGTGGAAATCAGAATATTGAATAAAGGAAGTGCAGGGGAATACCACGAGATCGTGCTAGATGAACACGATGACATGTTCAATAGCTTTCCCAATTGACACATCGTGCCAAAACGAACATGAGCTGTGTTGATATAACACAAACCTAGGTAACACAATCGTGCTATCCAAGAGCACGAGGACGTGCTCGTCACATTTCTAGAATTCTGTCTAGCAACACGAGATGTGCTGGTTAACACGGGGTCGTGCTGAGCTACTGTTTTAATACCTTAATTTCTATTTTCACTCAATTTCCAGCAAACAAGTTTCATGCATATTTCAATATATTCAATATACATTCTTAACCATACCAACAAGGTTTACACAACCAAAACACATAAAATCACACTTGTTTCAAAGAACTATCATTAAGTACCAAAACATGCCAATACACGATACATATGAAATCCATCATATTAATCCAGCATTCAAGTATAAACAGCAGTAAAATCATATCACAATGAATTCCAAATGTCTTGTGTAAGAAAATGAATAACACACACACATATGCGAACGCCCGGGCCTTACATCCTTGGGCATATCGCCGGGATTAGGAATCTCTCAACCGGCATCGCGAATCTCAATCAAAATCGTCGGGAATCTCTCAACCGACCCGCTAGGAATCTCTCAACTGACAGCGTGAGACTCAAAATTAAAACCATTATTTTTCGAATATTCAAGACCACTCCTAATTTTAATTTCAAATCTCAAAAATGTAAAATCATTTATCCAAACCTTCCAAACAGTTGCAATATAAACATGGATATGTAAAACAGTTATTAAATAATAAATGTGAAATGTACAAATAAATACACTTCTTTTAAAACATCTTTTCAAAACCATCCATGTTTGTCATTTACGTGCTCGAATCCTCCTCGCGGCAATCCTGCTATACCTGAACAACATGTAAACAAATAAAGAGGATGAGAATAAAGATATACTCAGTAAGTGTAAACCCAATTTAAGTTTAAATGAAGTGCAGGGGTCCAGTTAGCACAGGCGTGCTGATGAACACGAGGTCGCATTCATCCTTTCATCCCCGATAGTCAAATACTATATTGAAATCCAAGTTCATTCATATTAAACTTTAACATCCAACAAGATGACGTCCTAGTCAGTACAAGGATGTACTATTCTCGAAAATGCCTATTCAAATTCTTAATTCTCTGTGAATTGCACACATTACACTTCTGTAGTAGATACATACTTAGTTAGGACATTTCTTATATTATCTTTCTGGCATATAGCCTTGTATACTTACATAATATTAAGTATACCATAGCACATAACACTCACACTTAGTGTTCTTACAATTTATAGACTTACTTAAAAGCACACAACAACAATTATACACAAAGTAATCCAGCACACAACTTACTATCCATAAGCTTAATCACACAGATTAATAATCCATTCAATCTAGCACACAACATTTCAGATCATACAGTTCTATATCCACACAGGATAACACACAGCAATCACGAACCACACAGGTTCTAAATCACACAAATATCATAGCATGACATAGATATGAATGTATGAAATGAAATGTCAATGCTAATGCAAATCCACACAGGATGTACCTGGGTTTTTCCCACCATAGCACACAGCATTGGGAATCCTCTATTGCACACAGCAGAGGAATGACATATAGCCTGAGCACACAGCTCTGAACATATAGCTCGTATATACGGACTGAACACAGCTCAGTCCAGGACAGCACACAGTAAGTCCTCATCGACACAAGAATATTATTGCCACACAGACTCGTGTCACACAAACTTATGCAATATGTATGAATGTAATCAATATGAATATCGTTCATATTCTCGCACACAGCATAGCTCACACAGAGTACAAGAATACAACACAGGTTCTCATTTATCATGTTATCTTTAATAACATTCATAGAACACAACAATAGAATAAGATAACATGTCAATATCTCACACAGAGAACATTTCATACAAAAACATACCACACAGGTAAAACTATCATTTAACAATGTAAACAATACAAGCTTACCATTAATCAATCAAATAACAAATATAAGTCAATCAAGACATATATATACCAAACATATGTCAACATGACATACAATCAAGAAACATATCATTTCCAGATTCATCTAGAATCTAACAAACTCAACATTTCATTATAGGTCAATTCTAATGAAATAAGCCTAAGGAAAAGATTTACGAATCCATTTGTAAGTGTCAGGGCACTTACATAGAAACATAAAACACTTACCTCGACATAAGAAAAATCAATGAAGCTAACACAACTTAATAATCATTCCTCAGTCGTAAAGATTCTACTGTATGTAATTCATCACATACAAATCATTAATACTCATTCACCACATTCATTCTTCCTTAAGAGAATTAAAACAAACATTTGTCAACTTAAAGTCAACCATTCTTCTTTTTGAACAATTCTTATTAATATCCTTCATTCAAAACATAACTCTTTTAATCACACCCCTAAGGATTATTCACATGGTTCTCATTCAATACCAGATGTTCTAGCAAGAATTTCCATTCAACCATAAGTAATTCTTAAGGTTGATAATTCCAGCAATCAACTTTTTGTCAAACTTAACTAAACCCTTGGATTTTCACTATGTATCATCAATTCTTCTTCCTCAAATCATCCTAACATAGACAAACTATCAATTTTATATTTCTCCATAAATAACATCATTTCCAGCAAGTTAAGTTCCTTTACCATCATCAAAACTTAGCATATACAACCTATCAACTTGAAATCAACTATGACCAATCTTACCTTAGCACTTAGGATGAATCATAGCTAGAAAGATGGAATCAAATCACTTTCCTTGCTAAACTTTCACTTTTCTCTGCCTTCTTTTTTGTTTTTCTCTGCAGGAATTTGCTTAGAATATGCAAGAATGTTCTTGCCTCTTCAAACCTTCTCACTTTATATTTTTTTCATGAAATCAGCACAGCACGTGTGGTGGTGGAAAGAACGTGTGGTCGTACCCTCAACGTGTACTTTGTGTCCATCGCGCGTAGTTCCTAATTCCAACACTTCTCTGATTTTTCTTTGATTATTCATTGTATACCATATGTCAACCTTTCGTATACCTTTATATATTGATATTTAAACATTAATTTGACTTCATTTTAATATGAAAATTTTTCCGGGATGTTACAGATAGTGTACATTACATGCTAAGTAATCTGTAGGTCCAACCTACTAATCCTTTCGAGTGTCACACAAATCATGCAACACAATGAATATATGTATTCAAATGGCCTCACATAACACATGTATGCTCAAAATAAAGCATATCTCATGTTTTCATATGCCATAGCAAATCACATGCTAAAATATACACAATGTGTGAGACTCAAAATTAAAATAAATATTTTCTAAATATTCAAAACCACCTCCGATTTTAATTTCAAATTTTAAAATATTAATTATTTATCAAACATTTCCAACATAAACATGGATATAGAAAAGAGTTATTAAACAATAGATTATGAAATGTAAAAATAAAATACATTTCTTTAGAACTTCTTTTCAGAACAATCCATGTTTGCAAAGTACGTGCTCGAATCCTCTTGGCAGTAAATCCTGCTATACCTGCACAATCATTTAAAACAAACAAAAGGGGTGCGTATAAAGATATACTCAGTAAGTGTAAACCCAGTTTAAGTTTAAATGAAGTGCAGAGGTCCAGTTAGCACAGACGTGCTAATGAACATGAGGACGTGTTCATACCTTCATCCACAATAATCAATTACTATATTAAAATCCAAGTTGATTCATATTCAACTTTAGTATTCAACACGATGACGTGCTGGTCAGTACAAGGATGTACTATTCTCAAAAAAGCCTATTCATATTCTATTTTAAGGTAATTAGCACACAATAATTTATACCTTAGTTCAATTGTTTCATAGGCTATTCCTTATTCGTTTCATATACAATTACACTCTTTTAGCACACAACACATTTCATAGTACAACACACATCAAGTATGATCTTTCAATAGCACACAGTTTTCCATTTCGCAAGTAAACATAATAGCCATACAGTAGTATAAAACACATAATGACTATATCACACAGCTATCAATAATCCACATAGGAATTCATCAATTTAGGCACACAGCATCTTAGATCACACATATCTATATCCACACAGGATAACAATTATAATCACACAACTTCAATCATATCAATCCTCAATCATACATATATGAATGTAATGTATGATTTCAAATGCTAATGCAAATCCACACAAGATGTACTCGGGTTTTGCCCACCATAGCACACAACAATGGGAATCCTCTATCGCACACAGTAGAGGGATGTCATATAGCCTGAGCACAGAGCTTTGAGTATAAAACTTGTAAATCTAGACCTCATACAGCTCAGTCCTCATCCATACAGAAATAATATTGCCAGACTGGCTCGTGTCACACAGACTTATACAATATGTATGAATGTAATCAATCTGAATATCATTCATATTCTCGCACATAGAAATGCTCACACAGAGCATAATATCAATCCTGCACACAACTCATTCATTCAATCGTATCACACAAATACTAATCACACAGATTCGTATCATTAATATCAACACACAGCTCGTATCATGCTTTCTTTTGTATTAATTATAGCAAAAAGCAATAAGAAAGTATACCAACAATACCACACAAGTATAATATCATATTAACATAAATCTTAATAAGATACCACACAGGTATAACATATTATCTCAATCAAACATACCACACAGGTATTCAATCAATATCCAATTCAATCATACCACACACGTAACATATAATCAATTCACAATAGAATTGTTTTCAACATTGATTCGTCTAAACCTAGCAATCTCTGCAATTCATTATAGGCCAACTATTATTACGTATATAGAAGCCTAAATAATAAGGTTTACGAATCAATTTAGTAAGTGTAAAACCA
>CANYCX010253641.1:0-10062 GCA_948193385.1 Breynia disticha f. nivosa
ATCATATGCTTTCTCAAATCACAATCTCACATATGAAATTGAACAAGGCATCTTGAGCATGTCAATCAAACATATATCAACAAAACGTCAATATATCCAAAAGAGCATACAATCCAATCAAGTAAAGTTCATAGATAAATAGTATGAACAACAAGGCAATTATAATAAACATGCCAAAACAATCTTGTAATCCAATCATATTAACATTCCAAAGAACATACCATACATAATACACAACTACGCTTATAATCATCAATCAACAATCAACCATAAACAAAAGGTCACTCATATGTCAATCAAGACAGTCATATCAAGAATCAATCCATACACTTCATTTTCCATATTCTCATGTTCAATATGATTTATAATCAACCATATGTCAACTAATTACATATATTCATATCACATTCTTTCCATTCATATTAATCATCAACCATAAACAAAAGGTCACTCATATGTAAGAACACTTACCTCAAAAAGCAAATCAAACACAGTAAGCTAACGCAGGTCAAAAAATCACCCAGCACTCATAAAGATCCCCCTGTTTGTAATTAATAACATACAAGGTATTAACTAACCATTAACACATGAGTTCTTCACTTTTAACATTATGAAAACTTTCTTTAGCTTAGAAGAATCAAAACAATCATCTATCAACTTCAAGTCAATCATCCTTCATCCTTTTCTTATAACTTAGTCTTACCAAACTCAATCTATTAGAAGAATACTTCCTCTAATTCATATAACTAAGTTCATTCAAGGTTCTAATCATGTCATTACATAATTTCCAGCATTCATTTCCATTCAAGATATAGATTTATTAAGCTTTACAAATTCCAGCAATCAACCCTTTGTAAACCCTAATTCATCCTTTGATTTTCATTTCTTTTCATCAATATTGCATCATAAAAGAATCCTAACATATTCCTAACACTAAGTTCAATTCCCCTACATCATACTCAGCAATTCCAACAACTAAAACCATCCATTAATCTCATACTATTCAGCAAATACCAAACCATCAACTTGAAATCAACTATGACAATCCTTACTGTAGCACTTAGGATGATTGATTTCAAGAAATAAGAATCCAAACCACTTTCCTTGCTCAAATCTCTCTTTTTCTCAGCTTCCCTTCTTCTATTTTGCTCTGGGAATAAAGGTAAGTAAATATAAGTCTCTCTCACTTTCGCGATTGTTCAGTTTATACATTTTTTAACCAAACAACACACTACACGGGGTGGTTTGTGCAGTATGTGTGGTCATGCTGAGGACGAATTCCTGGTTGTCCACCACGCGTACTATACTTGTTCAACATTTTTCTTATTTTCTTGGCTTATTTCATATCTATCTTATGTCAACCTTTGATCACCTTGATATATTGATGTGTGGTCATGCTGAGGAACTTTGAAGTGAATCTAAGTAAGAACATTCAATATCAAGTCCGGAATCAAAATATACCTTAATGATCTGACGTCAAATCAGGAAACAAATATGGATATTGACGTCTCATATCTGACTCAACCTCCCATGTCGCTTCTTGTGGTGAATGAAAACTCCACTTAACCCAAACCATCAGAATCTCAGAATTCCTCAACTGTCTCACCTGTTTGTCAAATATCTCAATAGGCTCCTCCTCGTAAGTCTTCTCCTTAGATATCTCTAACTCTAGAGTTCTTAACACGTTGTTACGACTCAACTTCCCACGTCTTCCAAATCGAATCACGCCTCTCTAGGGTGAAACTCATAAGAAAACCCTATCACTGATTGCATACTCTATCTATCGGTGATGTCGGTCGTATTAGCTCTTCTAACGATCCTAATCTTCTTGCATACAATTTTACCACATTTACTTTATCCAGGGTTTTTTGAACCAACTCCGGTCCCTCATTATGTCGTAAACCCTCAACATCGCAGTAAACTGGACTCCTACATTGTATCCCATATAATGCCTCATATGGTGCCATCCTAATATTAGAATGATAAATATTATTGTATGGAAACTCACCTAAAGGTAAATGATTGTCCCACCTACCTCCAAACTCCAAAATACATGCTCACAACATATCCTCAACTGTTTGAATCGTCCTCTCCAACTGACCATCCGTCTACGAATGGAAAGTCGTACTAAACCTCAACCGAGTACCCATCGCATCATGAATACTCTACCAGAATCGCGATGTAAACCTAGTATCACGATCAGACACAATAGAGATTGGAACACCATGTAATATGAAAATCTCAGTAATTTATAACCCAGCAAGTCTATCCAACGTATCATCCTATTGGATAGCTAAAAGTGAGATGATTTCGTCAGTCTATCAACAATAACCCAGATAACATCATGACGTCGTAACATCCTCGGTAAACCGATAATATAATCCATTGTGATCTTCTCCCATTTCCACTCTGAAATCTCAAGTGGTCTCAGTTTCCTACTGGAACTTGATGTTGTGCTTTAATCAACTGACACTGGAGAAATCTCGCAACAAATTCAGCTGTATCTCTCTTCGTATGTACCCACCAATACAACTCTCGCATATCCCGATACATCATAGTACTATCGGGATGAAAGGGAGAAGAATGAGCCTCTATCATCAACTCGTTCTTCAACTCTGTAATATCTAGAACACACAATCTATCTTGATAGTACAGGATACCAATATCATTAAGTCGGTGTAAAGTAAATACCTTTCCTCAAAAAACTTTCTTTTTGATCTACATCAGATGATCATCTTCTTTATAACGCTTAGCAATCACCTCTCTCATATGAGGTTGAACGCTAATGTTGGATAACATCATCCCCTTTTCTTTCCTACTGAAGGCATCAGCTACAACATTTGCCTTTCTAGGATGATACTCAATCGTGCAGTCGCAATCTTTCAACAACTCAATCCACCACCTCTACCGAAGGTTAAGTTCTCGCTATGTCATAACATACTTGAGACTTTTGTGATCGGTGAATATCTGGAAAGTCTCACTGTATATGCAATGTCGCCAAGCCTTCAGAGCATGAATGATTGCTACTAACTCCAGATGGTGCATCAAGTAATTAGCCTCATTTGGTCGTAACTGTCATGAAGTATATGCAATCACCCTGCTGTGTTGCATCAATACTCCACCTAACCCAACTCCAAAAGCATCTGTATAAACAACAAAGCCACCTCCCTGACTAGGTAACATCAGAACTCAAGCTTTAACTAACCTATTCTTTAGTTCTCAAAAACTCGCTTTACATTTGTCATTCTAGACAAATGGAACATTCTTTCTCAACAAGGATGTCATCGGTCTAGCTATCATTAAAATTCCTTGATAAAAGGGTGATACTAACCTGTTAGACCTAGAAAACTACGTGCCTCTGATATATTTCTCGGAGCTTGCCATTCTTGAACCGCCTTTATCTTACTAAGATCCAGTTTCACTCCTTTGTTAAAATCACATGTCCTAGAAAGACAACTTCTGACATCCAGAAGTCACACTTGCTAAATTTTGCACAAAGTTCTTTTTCTTTCAACAAATCGAGCACACTTCTCAAATGTCTCATGTACTCCTCTCTATCTCTTGAATACACAAAAATATCATCAATGAAGGCCATAAAAAACTAATCTAAATAACGCTGAAATACATTATTCATCACTGCCATAAACGCATCTGGCACATTTGTCAACCCAAATGGCATAACAATGAACTCAAAATGCCCGTATCGAGTCCTAAAAGCTATTTTTACAATAGAATCATCTGCTGCTCTCAGCTGCCAATATCCAGACCTCAAGTCAATGTCGAGAACACTGTAGCTCCCTGCAGAAGATCAATAAGATCTTTTATCCTCGGCAACGGATACTTATTCTTCACTGTCACTTCTGTAACTCAACTGCTGCCATACGATATTGTGCAATTGATATAGGTGCAGCTACTGGAATAGTCTCTATCTTGAAATTTGCCTTTCACTATGGTGGCAATCCTGATAACTCGTAAGGAAAGACCTCAGGATACTCAGAAACTCTCTCCACATCTCGCACCTCTAACATAGGTTGATTGAAATCAACAGTTGAAGTAATATAGGCATCACAGCCCTCTCGAATCAATCTCGCAGCCAAAACTGCTGAAATAAAACATGAAGGAATAGTCTTCCTCTCACGTACTAACAAAAATCATCTCTCACCATCTACCTTAATCAAAAATTCCTTTGAATAGCTGTCGACCATAGCACAATTTCTGGATAACCAATCCATCCCTAAGATAACCCTAAACTCAATCATCCGCAATACAATCAAATCTACTTAATATATTGACTTGCTAATATGTAGCTCACAATGTCATAGAATATGTCAAACCATTACAATAGCACCAGCAGACATCAATACAGAAACAGAAAAACTTAGACGCTCTATACTACCTTCAATATGCTCTACCATTGATTCACTGACAAAAGAGCACGTGGAACATGCATCAATCAATGTTAAGGTAGTATGTGAAAAGATAGAAATAATACTAGTAATCACATATGGATCCGCTGTTGCCTCATCTCTGGTCATAACAAAACCTTGGGTCTGTGGTGCTGACCCTATTGCAGGTGCTGCTCCACCACTAAAGGCTGCTCCTCCCCTAAAACTAGAACCAGATCCTCTGCCACCTCTACCTCTCCCAGTACCAGTCAATACTGCAGACCTAACCTTACTAACACTACTCTGCATTGGAACATCAACACTTTGTGTACTCTGTCTCTATGGCCAGTCTATGGAAAAATGGCACGGCTGTTGAAAATTATAACACACTAACCTTGTATCTCAGCAAGTATAGGTACTTGAACCTTTGATCGTATAAGTAGGAGGCCTGGTGGAATAACTCCTCCCACCTCCTACTCTGCCTTTTGACTATCTAGAACCCCCACATGTACCTCTAAAAACCCTGGTATCAGATCTTTGACCTCTAGTCTCTGATCTCTAGCGTCCCTCAGTCGAACTAGAACTACAAATCTTCTGTTACTTTCCTTCTTTTCTATTTTCTTTCTTCTCACCGTCTGTCTCTAACTCCTCTGCTCTAATAGCTGCCTCAATCAATGCTTCGTATGTTAGGGGTTTCAATGCAATCCTATTGAGAATGGGATACCTTAGTATCAACATCCTCTGGAACATATTGGGACAATCTGGTAAGCTCTACCTCGTACTCGGCAATAGTATTCTCTCCCTGCTTTAACTCTAGAAAATCAACCTTTTTGTTCATCTAGTATAGATGAGGGGTATTCTTCTCAACAAACTTTCCCAAGAAATCATGTGACCCCCAAATTAGACTAACATTTCCTTATATATTTTATTCTTTCTCATCCAAAAATGGTAATCAAACTTGGCAATCATTTTTTATTTTTATATAATATAAATTTTTATTTAAAAGAATATATTTTTGTATATGTTCAATTTAAAACATACACATTCCATTAATCAATTGAAATCTTATATATATATAAGAATTTAATTAAAAGATTTCTAATGAGAAATAACAATTTCAACTAAATAAAGTATATAAGAAAAGAGATTCATTTTACCTTATTTCAAATACAACTTGCTCAAACACATACATGCATTGAATGTTCCATATGCCATGTTTGGCATCTTTTCACAAATCAACTTCAATGCACAGCCACATTGGTTCACCGGTTCCTTGGGCATCAGTTAGCAAGAGGATAAGTGTCCTCTTCAGTACCTGCCAATGTCGAATATGGCAGGCATAAAACACAAATGAGTTTTTGACAACTCAATAAGCAACACTACCAAAATGGACAACTTCCCTTGGCATTTATGTATCTACAAATAAATCACAAAAAACTATGTCATATAACTTACAATGCAAGTTACATTTTAAGAATTCAAACAATTACACGCATTGATCCCTTAATCAATTAAGTTCTTGCATGCATCCATATGATAGGAACATAGTACCAATCGTATTTCTTATAATCATGAAATGGTGTACAAACCACAACAACACATAGCATGTATATTTTACATGAAACTCATGCCAAGCATCCATACCAATACATTATCAACATCAAATCGTTCTTTCCCAAACACGTGGCATACATCAACTTTACATATACTAAAGTTGTATATGATCTAGCCACACATCCAAATAGCATGAAAATTTATTATTTATTCATACTTAACATAGTCTCATACTACCTCAAACTTAATCAATTTCATTTCAGCAAATTTTTATTCAATCGTAATTTAGGCATTTTCACCGATGAAAATCCAATTCATAAATCACACATTTCACACCAATGATTCAAAAACAAACTTGAACTCTCAAAATATCAAGGCATATTTAACACCTTACACATATGATCATGGCAACTTACTTAATTCAATCATACATCAAAATTGTGATCTAGGTCACAATTCACACTAACACATTCAAACAAACCACTCAAAGCCACAATTAACTAATAATCACATACTTATGTTCATAGCATAAGTTCAACAAAACACGTCATAATCAATATGATAAATATGAATGCATATGCTCTAATGCATTCCTCAACAGGATCATACCCGGGATCCCATTATTTACACCATTAATTTGCCTTAAAATTGATGTTTGCAAACGGACCTTTCGACCGGGAGTATGTGGTTATAAAGTACTATGGTCCATAGATTTTATGCCCTTACTTGGCCATAATGATGCCCTTACTTGGCCTTGGCACAGTCGTACACACCAAAGTGTTTATGAGCTTTTTACCATTTGTTCCTCGGTGTAGCATTTTTCAGATACTCCCATTAAATATTGATATAGAAATCTATAAGACCCCCCAACCCATCTCCTGAGGTTGTTCATATATCCTCAGAGATCAACTTAAGATTGTGATATACCCTTTACGCCCTTACTTGGTCATAACCACTCCCTCATTACACTCTCAGGAGCCTTTTCATTTTATTAAATATGCTCCCCATGAGCCCAGATGCATGAATGTCTTTTGCATAATCTATGCAACCAATTCATGCATTCATAATTCAATCATGTTATGCTTAACAATATCAATGTTGAGTAATCAACAATCTCAACCAAACCATGTTCAATTTGCATAGCTAAAATCATCTTGTAGCATACCAAGATAAAATCAAATGCCAACATAAATTGTACTAAGTAACATTATAATCATGCTTCAATTCAAGCATATCCAGCATAGGCCTAACAATTTTTCATAAGCCTTAACCAAGTCAAAATTATGGACTTTAAGTCCATCCATTTATCATTTATTCACATATCATTCACACCAATTTCAATTAATAACACTAATAAAACATCAGTAAAGTCTCGGCATTATAGCCATGTGTAGCACCCATATATATTCATGAATATGCCACCACAATTCATCTCATAGTAAAAAGTAATCCATTCCAAAAATATTTACTCACAACTTTCCATAGAATTCATTCATTTATACAACTTGTATAAGTGTCATTTTACATCATAAGACTAACCAATGAAGTCAATATACTCATATTCAAGAAATCGGATTCATTTAGACTCAAAACAGTCAAATTTTTGTACGTTGTGAATAGTTCCAAGCTGGTTGGCAAACCGTTCGGCCAAATCGTTCGCCAAACCGTTCGACCATTCTAAAATGTTTGAAAATTCAAACGTTTTGGCGAACGGGCTGCCCAGGCCGTTCCCCAAACCATTCTAACCTTCTGAAATCAGCATTTTGCACCCAAAACACTTAAACATTTATACTAAAGCAATTCTTAACTTCATAAACAATATTTTACCAAATAAACACATATTTTACCTTCAAACATGATACAAACATGAGACATTCCATTTCATATACATTCAATTATTAAACCATTCATAACCAATTCCAAACTAACTTTTCATCAATCCATTAAACTAAAATCAAACATAAACCTCAATAAATCATATGACTAAACATAACCATACTTCTCGCAAGAATATCTCAAAATGCCATTTATACAAAACAATTCATCATTCAACACATTCATTATCAATCAACAACATTTCACATTCAAAATCATACATGCATACGGAAAAGGTGCTCATGTTACTTACCTCCCGAAAATAACTAACGGCTTGTTTGCAAACCTTCTCCGCCGCACTTTAATTTCCCCAAGTTATAAAATACTGTAATTTATTCAGTCATGAAAAACCTGACTCGTCACTATTTATACGTCCCTCGATTGAAGTTACAATTAATGTTAGGAACCCCCTTAGCTTCAGATTTTTGGTGGAAATTCATAAGGATATGAAAGTTTTGTGAAGAAGATGAAGAGGAAGAAGATGGTGGTGAGTGGGATTTTGGTGGAGATGGTAAGTGGAGGAAGATGGGGGAAGTAGAGAAGAAAAAAACATAGGAATAGGGAAGGAGGAATGATGGTGTCGTGTGAGTGGGTGGAGTGGGGAAAAAGAGAGATTCAATTTAACGTCTTAGGTCCACTTTGTTTTGTAATCTATTTTAGTTCGACCCAAAATAAATTTCGAATTTTGAAAATTTTGAAATTCACAATCCTTCTAAGTTTTTCTTAATCTCCCTCATCATAATCTCAATTTAATTTCTCCCAATTATTTATTTATATAATCGTGAAAAATTTTCCAGTATTTTATTCGTATATTATTTTAATATTTTAATTAAATACGAAATTTTTGCGCAATTTCGCCCGTTGCAACTCTACCCTCTAAAGAAAATTTTGTCCTCAAAATTGCATTCATACATATTGTCGCAAAGAATCGAGAAGAATGCTTACGCATTTCTTCCTCAACTTCCCAAGTTACTTCTATTGGAAAAAACATAACACCATCTTATTTAACAACCCTCAGGTTGTCTTGATCCCATGACATTCACTAGTACAATTCAAGCACCCATATAATCCAAATTCGCTGTAGCATCTGAACTATGCAGAAAAAGGTTCCAACTCTAGGATATTTCCTTATACTCACATGGTGCATCATCTCAAGTTACCCATCTCTTCATACTATGTGCTTAACATTTGACCTTTCTTATAGCGAATTCTAACACCAAGTTATATCTATAGTTTCTATCTTTCTTAAACTAGCTATATTTCATGCCCTCTGGGCTCTTTTCCCTTTTACTTCATAGTATATCTATGCTCGTGACCTCTCATCTGTCAATTAGTGCGAACCCCAAAATAGGTAAACAAGACAAGGATTTGTGTGCACACGAATAAGAAATGCAAGAGATGCAAAATTTTTTTACGAGAAATGTCAATAATGCCCTACCTTTAGATCAAGAAAATATGTATGAAGTTAAAGAAACCCTTCCTTATACAATTTACAACATTGGCACCACTTTCCAGAGTGAGAACGAGCAATAGTAACCTCAAAAATCATAGTCTCCAAGTAAATCATTCGTCAATATCTTAACATTGTCTCCCACTTTCGTCAACAAATAACACTGGCTAATTTCTTTCCTTTACATTTCTAAACACCAAAACACGTCAATTTTCACTTCTCATTGAAATTTTTCATCCACCACTCATTAAATTGACCTTAGGCCTTAATCATATCATTGTATAACACAAGTTTACCAAAATGAAATGAGTATGTATATAAGGGAAAACATCCATAATTCACAAAATATCACCAAATTCCTAACCATTGGAATAAGGCTCGCATGGCCAAATCGATATCAATGACGCTTGTTCACAATTCAACAACGCATATCCCACATACCATATTCATTATTTACATAAACACGTAGAAAACATATATATATATATATATATATCATTCACACTAAATTTTTCCTCACCTTACTACACTTTTCTCAAGATTTTTAAAAAACCATAGATCTTTCATCAACACTAGTAATCATAAACGAGGAACATTCATTAGCAACCGTTTTATGTCATTTATAATTTCATACAAGTGCATCGTTATGCATAACATAATAATACCATTAGATATATTTTCATATCTTTCTTTATATGAGTCTTTCATAACTTTAACATATGTCAAATCATCATTCATGCATGACTCATAACTCATCACTTGCCAATTCATCATTTCAATCACATAGCCAATGAAATT
>CANYCX010253716.1:0-12321 GCA_948193385.1 Breynia disticha f. nivosa
ATTTTCATTTGTATATCTTTTAAATTTTGATAAATTGTTAACCTTTCAAGTTTATTATATAACTATCCATGATTTGATTAAATATTCGAAATAAATGAAAATAAATTTTGTGTCCCACAATTATACATTGTGAAATCCTAGCCCATCTTTTCAAAAATTCTTTTGCACAAAGATATTTATCTTCAAATCGCACAACATGTAAATAAAAATTTGTTTGTGAAGAAACTTTCATTTTTTTGTTACATTGTAATTAAAAAAGAAAAGAAGTACATGTATGAAATCGGCCCTAAATCTTTAAGTAATACGAACCCTCATGCAATGCTTTAATATGAACATAAGTTTCCTTCGTGAAACGAAGATTAGCAATAAACAATCGTACACCAATAAAATTAGAGAGGCAATTACTCTTAAGTCCATTCATATCACCCAACTAGTCATATTCCTTAATGCCAACAATGTTCAGTAGATGGTTTTTCAAATATAATTTTCAAAAAGAATTATCTTCACAGACACGCAGCAACATAAGTTTCGAATTTTAAAATTTTCAAGTAAAAACTAGCAAATCTTGTCGAAACTCAACGATCATACACTGTAAAAGAATTTTGTGAAGTTAACATGTGTGGATACGTAATTTCAAGGGCGATCAAAACACCCTAACTTAGAGGTGAAATTTTTGAACTGGAACTGACGAACCGTATATATATATATATATGTGTGTGTGTATTTAAAATTTAAATTTATGTGAAATAGAAATTAATAATCTTAAAAAAAATAAACAAATTGTTATTAATAATGTTATTAAATAAAATATAAAAAATTAATATAAATATATCATTAAAAATGGCAATATAAAAAATGTACTATAAACAAAAATATGACTAACACGCGTTATTTAGCACTCTCAATCCTACTGATGTTTAAAAAATGTATGCTATCGATGAGTAACACGTTATTTAACACACATCAGTAGTGGGGTAAGGAGTATAAAACAGGAAAAGAGCCCCATAAAACACACACCCATATATCCTCATGCACAAGCAACACCTACAATAGTCCCAAAACACTACCCAAGCCTAACAAACATGATTTTACAACTCCCACTCCAATACCGCCATAAACACCACATCGAGGAGTGTTGAGGTCTTTAGTAAACATCTACCCAAAGTAAGATTCCTTTCTAAGATTTAATTAGAAGATAGAAGAGAAAAATGATAAAAAGAGTGTGAGATGATTTTGTTGTTATATTTTAGCTAAGTAAATATGTGTAGGATTGTAGTTAAGAAATGGGTTTAGGGTTTGTGTTAGGTTTAGGGAGAAAGGTGAGATTTTTACAAGAAAAAGTGGTGTCAAAGGATGCAATGAGTAAGGAGAGAGTGGGTAATGAGTAAGGAGAGTGGGTAATGAATAGGTTATGTTTGGAGTAACTATAGAAGCCTAAAGGATAGAAACTTAAGGTAGAAAAAAGGAAGGGAAAAAATGAGGGGTGTAAGTGTAGTTTAAAAGTAAAGGAGAAAACTTTGAAAAATGAGGGGTGTAAGAGTAGGGACTTTAGAAAAACTTGTAAGTTACGTAAAAAGAGGTTCAGGTTGATAAAAGAATAAATTTTATGCTAAAAAGATAGAAATGAATAACTTTTGTTATACTTGGTTATTGATGAAATGAAAATGTTAAATGTTCCAGGAGCTGGAGCCAAAGAGTTGGAGCTACTACTGAAGACGCTCGCCTAGCTCATTTTGAGGTAAGTGTATATCTCAACACTTATCTATTCATTGATTTCCTTTACATGGTTAAGTATAGTTGGCTAAATGTATGTGATGCATATGAGTGGTGGTTGTATGTGTTTGATGTCAAGTATGTGTTGATTGACTTGTTGTGCTTGAAGACATTATTAATTGCGGTCTTGCATGTGAAAAATGATAACTTGAATGAACTTATATGCATACATATATAAATATATGTGTTGTCACATTTTATGAATGATTTTTATGATCTTGTTATTTGCATCTCTTTGAATTAAGGAAGCAAAAGGTTTAAAAGTAATGGGAGTATAAGGCTCAACAAAATTGGGAGAAAAAGGCTTAAGATGAAATAGGAGCAAAAGAAACAAAATAAATAAAGGAGCAAAGGCTCAAATAAACATGTGTATGTTGGATGATTTTAATGCATGATGATTCCTATTTGTTGGGTGAAATTGTAAATAAAAAAGAGGCATGTGTAAAAATAATGATATTGATGTGTAATGAACTTTGATGTGTGTATGTGAATTTGTATTGAATGTGTTGCACTGATAATCACTACATCATAAAAATTTTGCATTAGGAGGAAAAGGCCCATAAGCATGTAGAGGAACAAAAGGCTCATAGGTATTATAGAGCAAGAGGCTTAAAGAAAACGAGAGCAGAAGGCTTATATATATAAATGAGAGCAAAATCCTCGACGAAATTAAAGACATCCTTTTGATGTGATGTTCCATAACATGCATCACTACATTCATATACATTTTTTGGGAACATTTTGTTAATACGTTGATGAACACATGTGATTTTGAGTGTGTAAGTATAATAAGTTATATGAGAATAAATGTTTGAGATATATTGAGTACACAAAGTGAAAAGGATGTGAAATGCATGAAAGTATGACTTGATCAGGTGAGATGTGTGTGCAATTATGCTTGACCATTGTTGAGACTGACAAATATAAAATGCCCACTCTGAGAATATAGTGTAGTGGAAGTGGGGTCAAATCCAGAGAGACCAGTAAATTAACTTTTTGAAAGCTAAAACAAATATGCTAAAATGGCAAGACGCTGTTTTGATAAAGAATTTAAACTAAAATGGAATAAAAATTAAATGAACTCACTCAAATAAATTAAAACAGAAATAAAATCAAATGCAAAAATCAAAGGAGGTAAAAAGTCAATAATAATAAAATCTAGTCAAGATATTGTTTGTTTAATTCATTGATTTGATTATTGACGCTAAAGTTAAATTTATTGCAACTTAATAGAAAACGTTATAGACACCGACAAATGTTCAATTAAGCATCTAATTTCTACTTAATTTATCGATATTCTTGAGATACCTTGATTGGAATATTTCTCTATCCTAAAAATAATCCCCGAGACACCTCAATAGAATTTAATTTCTAGAATGCATTAATAATTATAGAAACTTAATTTCTAACTAACAAATTCTAGAAACCTAGATTCATGTAATCCAAATTACTCAATTCCATTAACAACAAGACAACACTCATTGACATTATTATTAAATCGCTACCAAATTATCAAGAAAAATATGAAAAGCCACAATTATTAACTAGAAATATATTACCACAATAATTAAACCAAGTGTCTATCTAAACTTAATTACTATGACAATAATAAAACCTAATAAAATGAGAATTTAATAAATATTAAGATTCAATAAATAAGTTCAGCACAAAAGTCTCAAAAACATAGAGTTAATCCCAAAATATCTCAACTAGGGTTAGGGCTTAGCCTAACATACTAAAAATATCACAAATCATAACTGTAAAATTAAAGTAGGAAAAAAGTATCAATACGCCTTCAAGAGAATTAAGAAATTCCTAAGAAAAAGTTCATTCAGTTGTAATAGTGTTTTTTTTGTCTAAACCATGAGGTATCCTGAGCACCCCAGACTAATCCTCATTTGAGTCGAGCAGGACCACAAGGGCGGCAAAACTCTCCCAACCAAGTTTTAACGCATCTTTGTACCCAGGACTCGAACTCGAGATCTCTGGTTAAGCTAGAACAACCTCATGCCTGTTGATTTATGCGCTTGGTGGTTCAGTCGTAATAGTGTAAAAGAAATGGAAAGATGAATATTGCTCAGTATGAACCGTGCGTGGATTGAAAAAGAGCTTCAAGAAATCATCACTATGCAACGTGCATCTTGAAAAATATGTTAAGAGGTTCTTGAAAATTATGGAGAAATCAAACAGTGGTGGCTAAGATAGGTTTTTATATGTGGGTATGTTATCAAGGGCCATCTTTGGGTAAAAGGCCACTTATTTTACCCTAGGAGTTGTTGGGCCACGTGATCCAACTCTTTTTGGGCGGTTTGACACGCTTCTTCAAAGTCAAACCATGTTTTAATTGATGTAGATTTCAATCAGTGCTTTCCTTGTAACAGCATGCTCATGTGGTGCTCCTCGGATTCAGACATGACGCTTTTTCCACACTTTAATAATCTTTTAGTCTCTGATCTTTCTTTCCTCAATTTTGTAAAAAACAAGTCTAAATCAACCCAATAAATTCTTAGACACTTGAATCACATAGTTATGCTAAAAACACTAAATACGACATAAATATGCACAAATGACAACATGAATTACACCTAAAGTCGTGTCTAGAATACAACTCATCAAACATTCCCATACTTAGCTTTTATTCATCCTCGAGTAAAACAAAATTTAGAACAAGGCCAAATAGAAGACCCTAGCAATCTACAGCTTAGAATCCAAAATTCAACCTAGCTAATCTGAGAGATAAACTATAAGCATGTACAAATAACAATAACACATACCTAGACTTCAAAAACATAAATCATAAAATATTATTTTATAAGACATTGCATAACTACGACAATCAACTAAGACTCTGTGTGTGTGAATTAATATAAACATGTTAGCAAAATGAAATCAATTATGTCGTCATCTTTATCAAACAAGACAACAAATAAAAGAGGCCATATAACGGAAATGTAAGTCATACATGCAAGTCTTCCAGCAATGTACACAAAATACACACTAACATTATTTATAATAAATATTTTTTTTATCTTTTTCTTTTTTTTTCATTTACTCATCACTTTTGAGATTTTTAGTTTCTATGTTTGTTTCTCAGGCTATTCACTTTTTTCTAATAGCTCAAAGGTGGACAATGGTGGTGATTCCTTCAGCTAAATGCGAGCTCTATTCCAAAGTTGCTTTGCATACTCATATCCTTTTAGGACATTAGAGTAGTTTTGGAGAACTATTAATTTTGGGTGTAGTAAATAATCAAATAACATAAAAATTAAACATAAAATTTATTCTTAGAGGTGGAAAACACAAGTAATCTAGACAATACCACTTTATAGTAACAATTCCAATTCATATCAAGAATGCCAAGAAACAAACATAAGTTTTTGTTCATAACGAAACAAAATACAATTAAGTAGTGCTCAAAGTTGGTCTTTAGTTTAGTCAATAATCAAACAAGTTTTTTGAAAATTTTAATCTCTTTTTAAATCGATGCATGCATATCAAAATTTCATACTTAGAATAGCTCCAAAATAATCACAGATAGTTAAATTACATGTATTTTAAGTGTAGAACGCTAAATAGTTCTAAATTGGCAAAATATGATTTTTTTTCTTTTGAAATACGAGATTTTTAAAGTAAAGGCACCTTTAATAGTTGATAAACATGTATGCAAATGAAAATAAAATGAAAAAGTCACTTAAAAAATGGAAACAAAAAATTCTTTTATGCTAAAATGCAAATGCACATGTCACATGAATAAACATCACGTACACATACATTCCCATAATTTAAAACTAACATTGTCCTCAATATTAAATGAAAGACAAGATTAAGCTAAAAATATTAGGAACCTGTGAAATGTAAAACTAAAAATAGAGAAATGGAATGCATGCTAAAAAGGAAAACAAATGAACTAAAAATGCATGCAAGCAAAAAAATAAAAAATATGATGGATTTTTACGTCACACATTTCCATACTTTAAAACCAAATTGTCCTCAATGTAAGGTTGAGTAAAATCAAAAAAGTGATTGATTATGAAAGAATGAGGTATGAGTATAAGAATGTGTACATAAACATTAAAGAATGCAAACATAGGACAAGATAAACATAGTGCGATCATGGGTTGTTGTATGCAAAATATAAATAATTCACGTCCAAGTGTTAAGTATTGTTGGATGCTAGATAACCTATGTTACTTGTCAAGTAACATGTGTTAGGTAGCTTAACAGGGCTCAGAGACCCCATTAATGTGTGCTATTTTCACATCATGATTTCTTTGCATGTGTGTGCATGATAAATGTGTGTTAGTAGTTTGATCAACGTACTTTAATTTTGGCAACTCGATAACATACATTACTTTCTTGATCAACGTTCATTATCCTGTCCGGCCTAATGAGGGTTAAGTTTGTGACTAACGTGTTTTAGTTGCAATGCATGGCAGGGCGATAATGTATGTTTTTTTCTAAATAATGTACATTATTGCCTTTGATAATTATGATTGATAGAACCAATGTAGAAAATCAATAGGGATAAACAGCATGAGGAATTGTCAGTTGAGACTTTCCATAATGTACTTATAAGTAAAAACAAGAGACTAAAATTAAAAAAATTGTATGCTAATAAACGAATATGTATTAGTTTTTATATGGTAAAGTAAGTGGTGTAGAAGGATATGCTTACTGAGTTTTAATACTCGTGCATATTTTGGTGTGAATGTTTTCTATGAACAGATTGAGAGGTTGTCATGTAGATTTCCGCATCTACACTTTTAGGAAGTTTGGGACTACACACGCGATGTCGAGTGATTCACTTAGATCTTTTACCTTTCTTGTGTTAGATATTTTCAAAACTATGACTTTGTCTTTTGATGATATGCATGTAAACTTTGGTTATGATTTCACCTTTTTTGTAAACTATATATATATATATATATATATATATATATTCATTTAGGTTTTTGCAAAAAAATTATATAGAAAATAATAGAAATGTTTAATTGGAAGATAAAATAAAAAAATAATTTTGAGCTTCACAAATTTCGTCAAAAATTAGGTTTGTTACATTTACCTCAAAATTTCATCATATCTTAATAAATATAATGTAATATGTTCAAAATATGAGATACAACATAGAATATCAAATTAATTATAAAAACAAAAAATTAATAAAAAATTTTACAGAAATAATTAAAGACTTTGAAAACACATTAATCATAATTCACATATAGATTAAACTTACTTTAATGAATATAGAACATTTGAATAAGTTCTATAAAAAAAGAAGATAATTAAAAAAAGTACGAATGACTATTAAGGTATCATCATCATTAATGCCAAGAGGATGCGAATGTGATGACGATGAACCCTTATTTGTTTGAAACATCTGCATCCAATATTGACGTTGTTCATCTGCTCATTGGAAGCCGCCTCCTGTGCTGCATGACGTGCCTAAACTATAATCTCCTGTTCAACGTAACGAGTATGCCTAAGCTTCACGAGCTGTAGCCTGCTCGTCAAGTCAGTGATGACAGACTGGTAATGCTGAAAGCGAGAAGGATAAGGAATTTCACCATACACAGCAGCTCCAAATGAGCCAATTCCAGCCATAGAGTCGTCTAGTCTAAACCTCTTTCTACTTACAGAAACAATGTTCATCGATCCTCCTGCGTAGGATGAAAATCAGAAGTAGGTAATTGACTACTCAATAGTGTACGATATTGAGTCTACAAAAAATTATAAAGATAGTAAAAATTGAAATATTAACTAATTAAAAAGTAACCATAAAATTAAATATTTAGTTACTCACACGAATTTCTTTGGTCCTACGATCGACAAATAAAACACCATCGATAATCGAGTGTGCAATATCGGGTTCAATCTCCCATTTTGACGATTTATCTAAAAAATGCGTTGGAATTCAGGAGAGATGGGTTGGACCCAGATCTCTTCAATGCCTGAGATAGATAATACAATTTCTTATTGGGACGACACACACGTATATGGTTCATAATGTGTCAGTACCATATAGCAAATTATTGTTAGTGTCAGCCCTAACTCCAAGCATTGTCTATAGACTACACGTAAAGTTGAGACACTTCATTATATCTTTCTATTATTACTGTTTATAATTGATAGGATTCTTTGACTAGAATCTAAATGCTTAAGCTAAAATATATGAGGCATATGTCTGTAAGACCTTGAAGCGAGAGATTTCTTTCTAAATATCCCTAGTCGATCACTCCTATAGGAATAGTAGGTAAATTCAAACTAACATGTTTTATCTTACTTAGTGAGTTTGGTCCTACAGAACATAATAATATTGGAGTTAATTAGAAGTCATGGATTTACATGTTTAGGACATGCTATTTAGATTAGATCAGCAAATGAGAACACTACATGGTTTTGAGTCATAATTTGTTCTCCTGTACAAGTCTTTCACGAAGTTCTTAGACAAAAAATCTATATAAAACTATAGATGGACTTTTTAATACTTTAACATACGCTGAGTGTGCCCATAATAGGGTGGTAAGTATGGGTATGATTGGGCACTTCATGTTAGATAACATGAGAGAAGTGAAGAGATTACCCATTCTCTAGGAGAGAGAAAATATATTAGTTAATAAGGTGGCGAGTGTATTCTCATATATTAGGTACGTTGGTTCATCATCCTAAGGCTTAAAGGCTTCATCTTTCAAGGTAAAACCTAAAACTAGTTAACAAGTTTGCAAAGATGGGCATTTAAGTGATCCTATATGTGTTTTCTTGCATGTTTATGATGAAAAAGTTTGATTTTCCACTGCCTCCTCATATTTAAAACATCTGCGAAAACCTAACACTAACGACTTCCACATGTTGTAGATTGTTTCTTTATTTGTCTCAGTGAATATTCTGGTCCAAACAAAATAAATAACGAGATAAGGATGTTGGGCTTAACGTTTTGTTCAAAGTACAATATTGGGTTTAATCTTTTTTGGGTCCAATTCGATTCTTAACATTTACACTATAGTTCAAGTTAAGGTCTTTGGTTTGTAAAAATATGGTAAAATCTAATTTTTAATAGCATAATTGATGATTTAAGATTGAAATAAAGTTATTTTCGGTAGTTATTACTCAAAAGGAGCCGTCTTTATGGGTTTGACAGAAAAAGATAAAATTTTAGTAAATCATATAACATGATCTTAAATTCATATGAAATGTAATGAAAAAATAAATCATATTATTTATTATAATTATTTCATTAATACTCATTAATTATGTTCAAATACTTAATTACACAATTATCCCTCAAGTTCATCTATAAAGGAGACATCCTCTACTCAATGGGGGATTTTCTCTTACTCACTTTTACTATATCAAAATCCTTACTCACTTTTACTCTATCAAAATCTCTGTCAGAATTTCTATTGACTTGAGCATCGGAGAGTCCCCGGAGGACCAACTGGCCTCATTTTAATCTTATTTTGCAGGCTTTGGAGTGCACGTGATCGGACTTGTGATCAAGCTTATCAACACTTATTGTGGTTGCAGATTCGAGGCAACAACAATTGTCACCATCTGTGGGAAACGAGCAAAAAGTTGTGTTCAAACAAGTTTTTTCGCCTGTTCTTCCTTCTTATATCTTGTTGAGTTTGCTTTCGAGAAACTTTTGGAGAAATTCTATAGGATTTCTTCATTGTTTCGGAATTTTAAGCAGTTCTCAAGAGCACACTCCTCAGAGCATTCACCTCACCACTCTCAAGAGATCCCAAATTGTTTTCGGCAAATTTTTGTGTTTATTCTTCCACCTTTTTCACCTTATTGAGTCTGCTTTTGAGAAGCTTTGGGAGAAATTCCTTGTGTTTTTCTTCCTTGCTTCAGAATTTTTAAGCAACTCTCAAGAGTACGCTCTTCCAAAGCATGTGCCCCATCACCTTAAAGAGTTAAAACTTCACTCATATCTACCAACTAGCATGGGAGTGACGACGAGATCCCAAGTTGTTGGGCACCATGATAAGGATGATGTCCTCGAAGTAACCAGCCCCAATAACCATCCAAGGGCACGAGCCACTCCACATAGAGTGGAGACCTCAAAAACCAATGTACCTATTGTTCCTTTAGATGATAATGAAGCTTTAAGAAAGGAGCATGAAGAGATGAAGAAGATATTGAATGGCTTTATGGCAATGATGAAGGAAAAGAGCCCTTCCACAAACCCCATGTTCGTACCACCAACATTTGACCTGGATGGACATGCAAACAAGAAAAAAAGGATTCCCGAGGAAGAGCACCCTCGTAACTTGGTGCCCAAACACCCCGCTCATGAACCTCGAGAACCTCAACCTCGCTCAATGATTTATGAAAAAACACATGGGGTTAATAGGCGACAAGAAGGAAGACTTGATTCTCATAAAGAAATGGATCACTACCATGAAGTCATAGAGAGAACGTACAAAGAGATTCCTCATGCTCAAGCTAAGAGGGTAGAGGTAGAAGACTACTCAATAGCTGGTATGACAGAGGTGGACATACAAAAGATAGTTGAGAAGGTACTGAAGCATAAAAAATCAGTGTCTGATGAAGAAGCACGACACGAATGAGTTAATCCTTTTACTCGTGAAATCATGGAAAAACCTCTCCCATCAAAGTTTAAGATGCCACAACTCCTAATTTTTCGGGGAAAGAAGACCCGTGAGAGCATGTGCGAACTATGAGTCCATCACGCTCCTTCACGGGTGGGAAGATGCAATCACATGTCGCGCATTCTCAATGACACTACAGAATGTTGTACGCGACTGGTTCTATGGGCTAAAGGAAGGATTTGTTTCATGTTTTTAGCCAATTAAAAAAGGATTTCATTAACACCTTTGTCATCAACACTAGGAGCAAAAAGGACCCAACCTACCTACTCAGTGTGAGGCAAAAGGATGGAGAAAGCCTGAAGCAATACATTGATAGGTTTAGCAATGCGAGTTTAGAGATCCATGAGCTACAACCTGGGGTAACAGTGGTGGCGATGCTCCAAGGAACTAAGTCCATACATATCGAAGAGTCATTGTCTCTAGATCAGCCTAAAATGCTTATTGACTTGTTCTCCCGTGCCAACCAATACATAAGGCAAGCTGAGATGATGAAGATACTAGGAGCAAAAGATGATAAGAAGAGAATGCGAAGAGGCGAACATGAGGAGGAAAGTAAGAAGAGGAAAAAGGTGGATAGCATATAAGGATCTTCGGGATTGAGGTTCGAGAAGTATACACCACTCACCCATTCAAGAACGACTATCTTAGCTGCCGTCAAGAAATCTGGGCTGATTACTTTCCCTCTGAGGGCGGAAAAGTCACTTGAAAAAAATATCGAAGCTTATTGCAAGTACCATGCTACCACAGGACATCCCACAAGCTTGTTACCACCTCAAGAATTGAATTAAAGCTTTAGAAAGGGAAGGAAGCCTTGATTGGTTCATTGATGCTCAGGCATTGAAAGATGATTGGACGATAAACTTTAGAGGTAGAGGTAGAAGACATGATGATAGAGGCTACGATAGTAAGAGGAGAGGGAGATATGACGAGCAACGAGGATATGGTAGCAAGTACAAAAGAGAAGCAAGACAGGGTGATGAAGTTGCACCAGTGGTAGATAATTCTCATGCTTATCCAGCAATAAACGTCATTTCTTGAGGGGGGGTAAGAGACACATCCTTGGCAAGAAGTGAATATGCTAGGTGGTATAGGCTGAAATCATAAAGCCATCGAGAATGATACACCTGTAAGAAAATAAAATTATCAAGCAAGCTACTTAAGGAGTAGATGTCGACCAGAGTCAAACAACTATAAAATTATTTACTTTCAAGCATAAGTTCACATACATACCATGAAAAAAAAACATATAGGTTGTGTCTCATTATGACCACACTTGCATTATATACTACATTCATATTGCATATTATCACAAGCAAGCAGATTCTAAAGAACAAGAAATCAACACAAAAAGTATACAAAAATTTCAAGAACCGTTAAGACATGTGACAACCAAAATGTTGTCATGAACGCACGCGGAAAGACAAGCTACAAATCAAGTTAAATAAATGAAGTCAACAACTGTTAAGACGTGTAACATTCTGAAAATTTTTCCGTCGATAAAATAACAAAAATTTACATTTAATTGTTAAGGAAATAATTACGGAAGGTTGATTTACGATTGACGGAAGATAAAAAGTGAAAAATAAATAAAAATTCAGATTTTTCAGAGTACGCGCAGTGGGACGGACAAACGCGGTATCGTAGCGACAACACGTACTTTACCATGACCCCGCGTACTTTGTTATTCGTCAGAAAAAAAATAAAAGGGGGACATAATTATACCCTTTAGGTATAATTAAGTGTAAACTAGATCTAGATCTTGCTTTTTAAGTTCATTCCCAGCAGAATTAATGCACACAAAAATTAGGAGCTAAGGGCTGAGTAGATGGGGAGATTTATGGGGAAAATTTGAGTGATTTTGGTGGAAAAATTCTGGAGAAAAGTTCATCCAAGTTGAGGTATGATTAAGGTTGATATGTGGTTGATTTTGAGTTTG
>CANYCX010254228.1:0-20867 GCA_948193385.1 Breynia disticha f. nivosa
TTTCTGATCAACAAATTTTGTTGAAAATGAATCATCACGAACATGATCCATTGGACCACGATCATGATGATCAAACTGGCCAATTTTTCTTGAGCAATCAAGACAATCACGAACGTGATTCACAAAGAATCACGAATGTGATTGCCAATCTGTGCGAAATTCTTAAATGTTTTATATTTAAAAATTATTTCATTTGATTATGTAAACACTCTATTATATACTTGGACATTTAAATGTTGGATTGAATTATTGTATGTTCAAGGATTCATACATGTATATATGAATGTTAAGAATAAAAATTAAATTGATATGTTCTTTTTGTTCACTTTTCTTTGTTGTGTATATATATATATATATTGAATGAAAACGGATGGTTGTCCTTTTAGGAAGTGTTACTTATTTAGTTTTCATAACTCACGGAAAATTTTAAAACCCTACCTCGTTCGGGCAGATTTCGTAGGTAAAGTTTCGGGTTGAAAGACGAGCAATTGGATATATTTGACTTGCGTTATGGACTAAAGACTAAGGTGGGCGAAGCACGGGAAATATTTCTCTCTCCTGTTGTTCTTGTATATTTCAGATTAATGTGTTTTGAATTTTTATTAAAAAGGGGTTAATTTTGTGATAGGATTAGATTAAATTCTTTTCCTATATAACCCTTAACTAAATTTTGTAAATATGTGTTTTGATTATGAAGGATGATTGTATGAAATTTCCATATAAATGTTTTATTGTATAATTATATTTTCAAAAACTATTTTCTAAACTTTGATGTTCAATATTTATTTGTTATCTTAGAGTAAAATAAAATAAATATCTAAGGTAATAATTAAATTTTGGGCATCACACCCGTCACTAGTACCTATCACTCTGCACAACATTCAACATCATACAAAGGTGAGTATACAAAATACTCAGTAAGTGATAACCCTAGTGTTGTTAAGATGAGGTGCAGGGAAACCTTCGGCCAATACGGGCGTGCTCATGGAACACGATGCTGTATTCGCGCCTAAATTCCCTAATGGCTCACCGTTGCCATGTTACAAACAATTCTTTTAGGTGTTTTATGTGCCAGGAAATCATCCTAGATCATTATCTCACTTCAAACATTCATTACTATGTTATTCCAGCTAAAACTAGGTTTCTCGGCACAAATAACCTATTTTTATTCTGTCCCTAACGTGCATTATTCATCAGTAACTTTCTAGAATGTCCAGATAAGAATAACGTGTAACACCCCAGAAATTTCTTAAATTAAACTTTAAAATTTAATACAAGAGAGTATTGAAAGAAATACGATCTTCGCGTATACAAATTTATTTAGTTTAAGAATGGATTCAATTTAAATGATAGTTGTCCCATTTGTTTTGAAATGATAGTAAAGCATATGACTTTAATTGAAGTTGATTGATATGGTAGTGCTTGTATGAGATATTGGAATTGTGTGATCTAAGTTGAGATGATATTGTGTTTGATGTGCTATGCGGTGAATTGAAAATGTGCCTATGTGGGATGTGTTTTTAATGATTTGCGAACATGCCTAAAACTGTTTGATTGATAAACTAATGAAATTCTAATTATTGGCTTGAAAAGCATATTGGTTATTTGTGGTGTGTGTGAAACCATGCGATGGAAACTGCTTGCAGTGTTATAATGTAAATTGTATGAATTTGTGTGTTTGTTTCGAGGATGAAATGTTTAACATAAGAATGATGGTTAACTTCTTATGAATAGAACTTATGATTGGTTGGAAATTACTTGTACATGATTCATGCCTTTTGGCTTGTGATTAAATTTCAAAATGATGAGTGTTTTAGGTGATGGTATAAAGCCATACAAACGTGTTTATTGACAATAAATATATTCAAATCATGCTTAACGACATGATTTTGAGGTGATTTTAAGTACGAAAAATGTCGAGCATTTGCCTTAAATTAATTATGAATTAAAGGAAATGATATGGCCTTGCATTGAATATGCATGTTTTACGTGCCATCCAACACGGACGTCGTGCCCTAACACGGCCCGTATCCTCTTAATTTATAAATAATATGTTGAGACAAGGAAATTAAGAGCTAAAGTAAACTAATAAGAGGTGTCTTGTATTTCATAATGTACGTAAGGATTAAAAGGCGAGAATTTATGCACGTACATTAGTATGTTTTGCCTTGTATAACCAATGCTATTCGACTTAATGCTCAATTAAGGGGGTGGATAAACGTGGTGACGAAAACAAGACGAAGCTTTGTGTATGATGTGGAGAGGATACACAAGTGGAAAATTTTCGAAAATTGGCTATTCTATTGGGAATTGTGATGAGATGAATGAGAGCCAAAAATGAAAGAATTGTAATTGTCAGTGACTTTATTTAGAACTAAGTAATGAATGAAGAGAGCATAATGGGGAGAAGTTGAAGTCAACTGAGTATGAAATCGAGGAGATGAGGAAATTCTAATTATCTATGATGATTAAAAAAACTAATGAAGGAACTTAGGGATTAATATAGTAGTAAAAATATATCATTGGAGACATGGAAGAGTGGAAAACCCTACTATAAAGGTGATAATGGAACTAAATGGGAAATAGGAACGTGAGTGGCAAATGTAGGGCGAGAATAAGTTGAGGATTTGAAATGAAGACTGGGCAATGGTTAATAAATCTGGAGATAGAGAATGAAGCAAAGTGATGAATGTGAGCATTCGTCCAAAATCTCAAGAGTAATTTAAAGTGAGTAACCGAGTAGTGTCTCGTAAGTGCGTTATGAGAGAAATTTGATGGGAACATGACTGGAGAAATCTTGAGAGATTACAAAATCAAATAGCGATCGAAATTGTGAGTAAAGCAATAGTGCAATTGCAAGGGAACAAATAGAATATCTGATTGAGGATACCAAGAATAGGACAGCGAAGTAATGAGATCAAGTAAAATTGTGAGACAATGGTAGAGACACAAGTGAATGAAAATGAAAAATTGAGGTTCAAAAACTTAGAGTGTAAATCATTTGAGTTTTTCTATTGCTCGCCCTCTCTTTTTTGAAGGTAATGTCAGGACTATATTTTGCTTGAGGAAGCACTCCTGGCTTCCAACGCATCCTTCTTGACTAAGGTAGGACATTTTTTTAAAATATTTTCTACATTTCCTTTCTATAGCATGCAAATCATTTGTTTATTTTTCTTACCTTAGGTCGACATTACCTAATGGATACGAGGAATTGAGCATAGAAATAAATACAAAAGTTCAATTGAGAGATTCTAAGAGAAAACATAACTATGGCTATAATGAGAGAGGTATATTCAAGTGTGGTAGAAATACTTGAAAGTTCTCTTGGGGGATTAAGATACAAAGAGGAAAAGTCTAAAATATGTGCAAAGTTCAGTCACAATGGAGCCTTAGAATTTGAGGGGAGCTGATTAACATGAACTACTTTCTTAAAAACTCATGCTAGTATAGTCATGAGTAGTTGAGGTTAAACCATACGAGCTTGGAAAAATTTTGGGGACAAAACTTCTTTAAGGACGGGAGAGCTGTAATGCCCCAGAAATTTCTTAAATTAAAATTTAAATATCAATACAAGAGAGTATTAAAAGAAATATGATCTTCGCGTACACAAATTTATTTAGTTTAAGAATGGATTCAATTTAAATTTATTAAGTAAATGTAAACATAAAATTTTTCGTATATGAAAAAAATTACGAGATTGAGAAGGAAAAAATGTTTGGACAAAAGAAGCAATATGAGGAGGATACAAATTAAAGTGAATTAAAAATAAAATGAAAATAAGTATACGATTTTTCGTACGAGAAATTTCAAAATTTAAAACTTGGAAGAGGAGAAAAAATGGGCAAAATAGTAATGAGGGTATGTGGGCATGGGTATTTAAATCGTTAAAAACAAGTATCCTAACCGTAAAATCTCTACCCACACAAAAGGAAACCCTAAATCTACTCTTCCCCCTCTCAAATGTCTACACAACCGCCCCCTTTTTCTTCCTTCCTCCCTCACTCAACACTCCCTCTCTCGCTCCCTTCCTCCATCACCTCTCCTCCTCCAGCATGCTCCTCTCTTCTGCCATCTTCCTCTCCCTCGCCCTGCTCCACCATTGCACGCCCTTTCTCCTGCTCTCTTGTGTACACAACTACCATATCTCCACCGTAGCCCTCCACCAGCCGCCTTTTCCGCTTTCTTTTCTCCGGCTGCGTGACCATTTCCTTCACGCATCTCTCTCTCTTTTCTCCTTTCCACAAACACAAGTCTCCCTCACTCATCTCCTTCGCGCACGCCCCATGCTCCACCACACCAGCCGTATAGCTGCACGCAGCTCACCACAGCCACACACAGCCTAGAGCTAGGCCACGCCCAGCGTGTAACGCTCCAAGATTTCTATTTAATTAAAATTTAAAATAAAATACGTAGAAAAATGAGGAGAAATTTTTTGCATTTTATTTTAGGGAATTAATTAAGCTTAGGTTAAAAGTGGAAATTAGGAATTCAGGAAGAAATAGAAATTTTGGAGAGTTAAACAAAAGTTGGGATTCGTGTGGGCCGATAACGAGTCCAATAGAAGACCAAGCCCACAAGAAACCCTAAAAACCTTCTTTCCTTTCTTTTTCTTCTTACTTACACAATTCCACCTCTCTTTCTTCTCATCCATAACCAAAAACTCTCTCTTCCACCACCAATCCTCACCAAAAATCTGAAGTTAGGGAATTTCGAGGGTTGATCTCGGATTTCGAATCAAGGTAAGTTCCATCCATGCTTTCCACTCCTGTTTCTTTAGTGAACCCTAGCTTTCCAACCTCATAACTCTTTCATTCTAGCTTCGATTTGAGAAAATGATGGCTCGTTGGAAAGCCTAACATGTCTACTGCCTAGTAACTATATTGATGTTAAATCATGGTTTAAGAACTCAGAATCGTTGGGAGAAAGGTGACCCTGCACGGTGACGAGTTTGAGAACATGAGAGTTTTGCATTTTTGTCATTTGGGTAAGCTTCATTGGCGTCCATTGAGTGTGTTTTAAGTGTTGTTTTGGTTGGGTGTTATGTCGTGAGGGAGATTGGAGCAATGGTAGAAAATTGGTTAGGTTAAAAGAGGGAAAATGTGGACTTAGATGTTTGGAAGGTATTGAAGAGTAAGTATCATTATATTATATCTAAATGAACTTGTGTAGAGCATTAATGGTGGTTGGTGTAAGGGAAATTAAATATGGTAGTAGGTAGTGGCATAATTAATGAGGAAAGTTAGTAAAGAGGGAAGAAGAGGGAAGAGAAATAAAGATAAATAACATACATTCATAATATAATTTCTACTCATTCATGTTTGCATAGTTAAATGCAAATAAAGTTGATGAAAATATATGATGTCTATAATAGGGAATCCAAATCGCAGCGACGGAGGTTCCCAAGCAAGCCGCTAGGTGCTTTTGGAAAGGAAAGTAATATGAGCACAACTTGTCCCTATATGTGTATGGGTTCGTATGAAATGGTTGTTTGGTTGATAATGAGTGTTTTAGTTTGGTTTCATTTGATGAGTGATTATGTTGCTTGATATGGTATGGATTGTTTGAATTGACAAAGAGCGTATGGAATTAAAAACTTCGTGATGTGTTTTGAAATACGAATGTGTTCTGATGTACTTGTGGGAATCTTGAATGTAACTTTGATGAAGGCATGACATTTCTAGAGTCGTGTGATTGATTTTATATGAGTATATAACATGACCTGGTTGATATGGTTTTGGATTGTTTGTATGGCATGAATGGATTAAGCAGTGCATAATTGCTCCATGGAAAAATGCACATGTCATTCATGCATTTGGGGCTCATAGGTGGGCAAATAAGAATGAAATAAAAAGAGCTCTTTATGGGCAAGAATTAAATAAAAGGACTCTTTGTGAGCAAGAAAGAGGGAGTGGTTATGGCTCTAGGTGAGCAACATTGCGAGTAGTATCTATCAAATGCTACACCGGGGAATAGTGGTAAGTAGCTCGGGACACTATAGTGTGTACGATTGTGCCAAAACTATGGGCGCATAAGTGTGCAATTGATATGGATCCAAGGTATTATAACCGATACTCCAGGCCAACGAGGCCCATTTGCAAACATCGAATTGGGGCACTAAGGTGCCAATAAAAATGAACTTAATATGATATCATGGGTTATCATACAAGGGAATGGATTAGATATCTTGCATTCTCATTTCATCATGTGGCATAAGTGTGTGTTGATAAGCATAATGAAGTTGTTGTTGCCGATTTGGTTGTGTTCGTGGATAGGAATTCTTATGGAATTGAAGTTGATTTTTGGTTAAATGAATGGAGGAAAATATGTATTGGTGCTTTCAGTGTAAAGTGTGAATGTTTAAGTATGAGCTAATATATATGAACTCAAGTGTGCCATTGAGGGATGATTTTGTTGAATATAGATATATGAATGTGTTATGACATTGGTTTGGGAATGTGTTTGGAAATTCCTTGTGAAATGTTGACTATGATTGGAGTTAAGTTGCTTTGTTTGTTGAGGATTAATGTTGTATTCAGTTTGAACTGAAAATTTCTAGGCAAAGGTGACAGCTAACCAGTCACGTTTGTGACAGGCATTCTGGCACAAAAGTGATGGTTGTTAGCAACCAGTCATGATCATGATTGACCTCAGTCACGTTCGTGACTAGTCTTCTAGGGGCCATTCTCATTTTTGGAGCGAGCATCACGAACGTGACCTAGGGAGTCATGAACGTGACACCCTTTCTGGAAGCCATTTTTTGCTTGAAAAAGAGTGTCACGAATAAAACATCCTATAGTTACTAACATATAATCATGTATTTAACCTTATTAATGCGGTAGCATTTTTCAAATGTCTAGTTGTAGAGAGAGGAAGTGCTGAGGAGCTGCAGCTGACCCTCTTGCTGGGCTATCTTCTATCTATACCTGAAACAAAAATTGCACTTGCATGAGTTGCGGGCTCAGTGAGTAAATATATATATATAACTTATAATCTTTTAAATCTATCTTTTTTCCTTGATTCATCCCTTATGTTTATATACGTAAGGACACGTATATCTTATCATCTGAATATTTTCTTACTGTATTCTATGTTTGTGTTCTGTGTTCTATATTATGTTACACTTATTATCATATGAACTGTGTTGTGCTGTAAACATATGAACATGTGAACAAGCGAACATGTGAACTGTGCTATACTGAACTGTAACTATACTTCTGTCTCCATTTATATCTTCCGTCTCTGTATATATCTTCCGTCTCCAATCTCCGGCATTATCATCACCATAACCTATCACCACCTCTATCTATGTCACCGCCACTATCATATGCCTCTGAATGCATGTGTTATCATATACATGTGATACCATTATCATATGTCTGTGTTTGTGTACTCGTATGCTATCATGTGATTGTGTTTCATGTGCATGTGTTATCATATACATATGATCATTACATATGTTCTTATATCATTTGCATGTGTTCATTCACGTGATTATGATCAAGTGATCATGGCATAGTGTGATTAATCATATGACTATGAAATCATCTGCCTGTGTTCATTAATGTGTTCTTTATTAATTAATCATATTTATGGAAATACGATTATCTATGAATTATCTCTTTTTTTAATCGTATTTATGAAAATACGATCATCTGTGAATTCAGCGAAGTCATGAAAGATCATGGACTTCCTTTACCGTCTGTGTTATCCTAGATTTCATTTAAACATATATTCTTATTATTTGCTTATGTTTTCATCTGTGTGATTTAATTTCATATCTGTACTTTCTTAGGATTTCATCCTAAGGTTTCATCTATCAATCATAATATAAACATATAATTCAACCTATAAATCAAGCATATAAATCAAACATATAAATCATCTACCAACAAATATCCACACGCTAGCAGGTCTAAGCATTAACTTAATGTAAAACAAGGTCTGGATTACTCACAATTTGATCTGTATAAAATCTCCAAAATACCAAGCCTGCTCCAATCGTTGATCTCCCGTGCTAAATCTCTCTTTCTCTCTCTCAAACCCTAACTCACTCTCTGCTCTCTTTTCCTTTCTCAGCTCACTATGAGCCTTCACCTACTTCCTTTCCCTATTTATAAACGTGGAAAGGAAGCCTCGTCATTTTCATTTGCCTCCAAGGCACGCCAGCTCCTGTTTAATCCTAAACTACGCGTGGTCACCAAGAGGTACGCGTGATCGACCATGTACTACGATTACTCACCTCCACAACGTGTCTAATGGCTTTAAATACACGTGCTCGTCCATGTACTACGTGTTCTAAGCCCCACAGCGCATACTAATGGCCTACAACGTGTTCTTGGCTGGTTTTCAAACATGCTTCTTCCTTCTATACATACCTATGTCAACCATAAATCAACTATCAATCAACTTTCATTCTTCACATCAATACTTATACTTAATCAATATTTTCTTATTTACTAATCATAGGACTTAAGGATGAGGATGTTACAACGAATGTGACACCACTTCTATCTTCATTTTTCAAAATTCCAAGGAGTGCCATGAGTGACACAAGGAATCACGTTCGTGACTCTCATTTGTGACACAAAACTTATGAACGTGATCTTAATTTTGGATTCATTTTTGCCTTATTTTATGAGTCATGAATGTGACCCTCCCAGTTACGAACGTGACCCTCCCAGTCATGAACGTGACCATGCTTCTGGTCACTAAAATTCCTATTTGAAAATGAGTCACGAATGGTAAGTCTCAACACCACCATTCGTGACACAAGTTCCACGAACGTGGTATATGTTCTGGCTGAAACCTTTGAGTTCAGATGGGACCAAATGTGTCCAATTGCTTCCATATTTCATACTTAATTGCATCCTCACTAATGTACCAATGTTCTCCATTCATTTCCTTTAGTAAACCTCCGTGTAATACAATGGCACTTAGATAAGAGAAGATATAAACAAATGCATTCATATTTGCAAGGTTTAATTACTAAAGCAAGACAAAGATATGTGCATTATAAATGGAATTAGTGTGTTTTCATTAACTCTATCAAGTTAGTATGTGAAATGTTTGTGTGAGGTGATGATTGTAAATGTGAAACTTAGTTATATTGAGAAGTTGCAACCTTATATGAAACATATGGATATATGTGAATGTGACTTCATTAGGAAAAGTTGTCCATTTCGGTAAGTGTTGCTTATTGAGTTTCGTAACTCACTGCGTTCTATGCCTGCCATATTGGCAAGGACTTGAGGGGATTTGACGGGAAGGTGGTAGACTATTTTTCTTGCTCCGACTCATACCTGAAGGACAGAATAACCAAGGTGGGCTGCGCACTAATGTTTAGGTTAAACATGTTATACAAAAGCTTGTATTGAACATTATAGTGCATACATTCATTTTGTCTCTGGTTATAATTGAAATGGGGTCTATGTGATTTCTTTTCTTTTATAATGCTATGAAATTTTGTAAACATTGTTGATTTTTGGGATATCCCCTCTTGAAATACTATGTAGTTTTTTTCAAAGTAATGAAAGGTGTATATTTTACATGTGTTGATGCTTAAAAAGTGTCCTTTCTTTAAAATCTTTTATTTTCAAATTATTATTCTAAAACTTATGATTTTCCAAGTTTGAGTACCACTAGAGGAAAAATTAAAATACGAAAGAAAGTGGTAGTCGAATTTGGGGTCACACAGCAGGTGTCCTCTAGTCGTGCCTCCCTTTTTCTTGTCGGCAAAAACAGAAAAGAAAAAGAAAATGGTAAAGAAGGTGGTGGATTTCTAATTACAAACCTAACTTCTGTTGGTTGAGAATTTAAAAACTTATGAGTTGTATTGGGGTTCGTTGGGTTGTGTAGGATTAAGATGGTTTAAACGAAGGGAAAGAGCCAACCAAAATGGAGACGACATTTCCTTTAGGTTCATTACGAAAATTTGTAAATGTTTTGAAAATGAATTAGGTTGAAAGATGTAATTGATTGATGATTTCTTTAGAGGTGATTAGAATTTTGTGAGTTGAGATTTTTGTTTTGTTGGAAGTAATTATAAATTAAGAGGAGGCTATTGCCGTTTTTCGGTTAAGGTTGGTAGAATGTAAATTTGCTAAGATTTAAATTAAATTGTGAATTAATTGGGAATCTGTGGAAATGAATTGGAGAAATGAAATTAACTAAGGAATTATTTTTGAGGGAGCTAAATTGTGAGAGTTGGGATTTGTGATTAATTGGAAATATTATTAATTAAGGAATATTGTCATTTCCTTTATGAGTTAAAAACTAAAAGTGTTATAAGAGAATAATAGTGATCATTGTTCAAGTTGGAAATTAGTAACTTCGGTTATTTGAGAATTTAAGTCACAAATAAAACGGATGAGAAAATGTAAATCAATGAAAAGAGATGAAATAGGAAGGCTAGAAGCCTTAAAATATTAAGATAAAAGAGAGTAACTATTTATGTTGTGATTGATGAGAAATTGTATGTGTAAATATGTTAGGAATCAAAATCGGAATTTTGTTTGGAGAGGTCACTAGGAAGGCAAGCTTAGCTAGAATTGCGAGGTAAGTGCACCTTTGACGCTTACTATTGTAGGTTTTGCCTATGTATGGTTAAAAATATGTGGATTTCTTGAAAGTTGAATGAGCTTATGTTTTTGTTATGATTGAATGCAATTGATGATGGTAGGGTGCTATGAAATGTTCTATTGATGTTTTGGAAACTAATGTGGTTTGTTTATGAGTTTGTTGAAGAATAAGAAAATGGTTCAATGAGATGGTTTTATGAGTGTGTTGTTATACGTTTATGCTTATGTGGTATAATAAGCTATGAATGCTGGAGATTGTGATCTGATGAGTATAATGCAAATGGTGCATGTAAATGATATATCCTTTGCGAAAACTATTGGGTTTTCTTAAGCATGTGGCCTATGGAAATTATGAATAAAGCTATGTTCAAATATATAATCATGTTTGGTTGCAATTATGAGTGATTGCTTGTATGAAATTGTGGCCTTAGGGCATGTTGTGGTTATTTTAATGAACTCATATGAGTTATGATTGATGTGTGATGGCTTATGCCACGAGTTGGTCAGTTATGGAAATGAACGTGTGTGAACAATGGTTATGTTATGAACATGGAATGTGATTGATTAAACATGTGTGCTTGTTTGACCTTGTATGATTTATGAGGAAATGATAAGAATTGTTCATGCAATAACGTTGATGTGAATGATAGTATAACCTAGCTAATCTTTTACTTACAGAGTTTTGATATGGTTGGTGCATTGATGATGATAATGAATGTGTTACGGATTGAAGCCTATTTGAAATGCTTTTATGTGTTGAATATGAAATGTACTTGTGTGAGTTAAACGTGATATTGATGAAGGCATGAAATGTCTAAAGGTTTCTTGTTGTTGTGAGTTATGAAATTGAGAAACATGGAGGATAGCATACTTGTGACATTGCCACTGGTATACTTCTATGTTTATGAATGCATGAGTGTTTTCCATGGAACATGTACACGACATTCATGCATTTGGGGCTCATAAGTGAGCAAATAAAATAAAGTAATGGGCTCATAAGTGAGCAAGTTTAAATCACTATAAAATAAAATGAGGGAGTGGTTATGGCTCCTAGGTGGGCAAAATACGGGTAGTATTTATCAAATGCTATATCGGGGCACAAGTGTTAAAATTCTAGGGATGCATAGGTGTTTACGAGTGTGCCAAAAATTATGGGCGCATAAGTGTGCCATTTGTTTAGATCCAATTTATATTATAACCTATACTCCTAGCCGACGAGGCCGATTTCCAAACATCAATATTATGAGCACAAGGGAGCTAATGAAAATGAAATTGGGATCATAGGTGATCATACTAAGGGGATGAACTAGATGGCATACATTCTCATTCAGGGGAACCTTCGGCCAACATGGGTGTGCTCGGGGAACACGATGCCGTATTCGTGCCTAAATTTCCTAATGGCTCACCGTTGCCATGTCACAAACAATTCTTTTAGGTGTTTTATGTGCTGGGGAATCAAACCAACCCTATTAGCCTCTTAACTAACCATTTTACACATCATTTAGCCACACACAACATCCTTGCGCAAACAATTTAATCATATCAAAATCATTCACATATTCATCTTACATTTCTTCATTTTTCAATAACTCACAAATTAAATTCCACAACAAACCACAAAGTATAGCCCCATTACATATCATACCATTCACAATTTTATCAACTCTCAACAAACACATATATAAAGTCATCATATACTTATTTCATCCAAGAATAGGAACACACATTACCTTCATTCCCAAGCCACTTAACATACCAATTTCTCTACTCACACGAAAAGCAAATCCACACACGGACGTACATACCTCATCCCATTCATGCACACATATCACATTCCTCATTATTAACATCAAATCACCAATATAGCCAACTCTACATAAACCATACAAAAGTTATATACATTCCATATAAAAATACAAAAGCACATATTGATCATTCACAAGTCATGCCCATATCATAACCAATCACACACACATTCACCAACGAGAACATAACATACAAACATAGATTAGCTAGGTTATGCTAGCATTCATATAAACACCATCTCATGAACAATTCTCATCATTTCATCATAGAACATACAAGATCACATGTTCATCACTCAAAGTCCAAGGTCATATCATCACCATAGTTCATACACATTCACTTCAATACAATTAACAATAGGCATGCATAATGAATGCAAATTTAATGTTAATGCATTTCCACACACATATGTTGTGCTCTGGAGCCTTAAACTTTGCAAGAGAGAGACTCTACCCAATTTTTGCTAATGTGGGCATAAACCCATTTCTTTCATAATCAAGAGAGACTCCACTCTCTTTTCATCACAATTAGGCTAATCCCTTTTTTTTTCTTTTCTTCAGGCCTGGCCCGGCATCGAGCTCTCGCTCAGCATAAACATAACATCAAGAGGCAAGCTCTTGTATTCTTAAATCTTAGGCTAATCTCCCATTTTTCATAATAAAGAGAGAATCCACTCACTTTTACACATGTGGGCCATAAGCCATTTTTTCGTCTCAAAGCATGAACATGCAATCGTGCTCATACAAATACATCAATGATATGTGTGAATGCAACTCCATGCTTTTATAAATTCCATCTCAAATTTCCACAATGGCACATGCACATGAGTGTTCCATTAGAATGTTCCATTTTCACAACATAAGCCAAAACATGCTCATAATGGCCAACTCATGGCATAAGTCAACATACAACTTTTGTAACTCATATGAGTCCAACCATAACCAATAAGGAACATTCACAATGTGCACATGGATATTCAAACATAATTCATTATAAGCTTCATGCTTATAATCATACAACATATTTTCATACAAGGATTCACATATAATCATAACCAACATGATTACATCTTTGCAATTCACTTATTCGAACATCAATATAAAGCATCCATAATCCTTTTCATCACAAAAATCATAAGTGTGCCTTAAGGCCATAACAATTCATCTCTTAACACACCGTATAAGTTACTTACATGTAGTAACTTCACATTTCCCGTTCAACTCATCATATTTGCATTCAATGCATATAAAGCACAACTCATAACAATCAAGCTATAATGGCTCATCACATCACATTATAACACTTACTTTTAAGCAAACTCACCAACACATTCAAATTGATTAAACAAACATTTCTATAATACCTTTCCATCATCAATTAACATTCAAAAAAAATTAACACATATCAACCATAAGCTCAAAAAATTCCAAGCAATTCCATACAAGTCATTCAACTCATTTTTATTACCATTTCAACAAACATGTGGAGGCCAAACCTACCAAAGTAAGTGTCAAAAGTGCACTTACCTCGAGTTCCCGCGGACTCGATTTGGCACTAATCTCCGACTCGAGTTTCATTTGTGACCTCCTACACAAATCATGTTACATTTCACATTATACACATTATCCTATACTTAATTTCTCAATTATTCTTCCATTTAAAAAATCCCTAAATTTCCCACAAACCTTAAATCTTTCAATCTCCCGAAATCTACCATTTTTCTGTTAAATGTTTATACATTTAGTAACTAGGATAAAAACCCAACGAAACCCTACCAAATGTACCTCATTTTACCTCATTTCATAGTAATTTTAGCCTTGGATTAAAGAATCATACCTTTCCTCTCACTTGGCTTCAAACCCTAATGTGGAGAAATCAGATAAAGGAATCGTTGTGTTGTTAATTCACTGAAATCCACAAGTTTGTTGGTAGGTTTTGTGTTTGTGGAGGCTTAGGGTAGTGTTTCTAGGGTTGGGAGAATGTTTGGAAGAGTTTGGGAGTGTTTTCTCCCAGTTTTGGCTTGTTTCTGCCCTTTTAATGACATGTCCAGACTCCCGCTAACGTAGGTTTGTTTCACAATTAACGTACGTTAATAAAAATACAGTTTTGGGCAGCCTGAGAAGAATAACGTATGTTATTCTTTATGTAACGTACGTTATTCCATTCAATTTCACATTAACGTATGTTAATCAGAGGACTAACGTACATTAATCATGCACAACATCTACATTTCCCATTTTCTGACCTAGTTTCGATACCCGGTATATGTATCCCTATGTATACATTCTTCCAACTTATTTTAGACAATATTTCAACATTAAATGGACATTTTTTGGGGCGTTACAGCTCTCCCCCTCAAAAAATTTCATCTATGAAATTTGCAACAAGTTAGGTTCCGATCAGTCAACTTACTTAACTCACACATTCTAACTTAAAGCTCTTAGCTTAAGAGAACCAAAAAGGATCAAACATATCTATAAGCAAGAACATATTCTTATGTTCCAAATCGCTTTCATATAAGATGATAGTCAAGGATTTAATCACCTTCATCTTGCTTACATACTCAACCTCGTAATAGCATCAAAGTTTCACATTATCATATTCATGCTCAAAGCATGCTCCACCATTAGCGTATTTGTACCTCAATCACAAAAGCCTTTATTAAACCCAACAATAACAAGTAAGGTCAACCGACTCATCCAATCAAATTCACACCTTACCTAAACATTCATGTAACTTCTCGTTTTTTCCGTTGTTCAATCGAATGTTTCATCGTACACATACATTGATTAGGGTAATCGTTTTATCCCCGTACTTATTCTTATTTCCGTACTCACCTTTATCCATAAGGTTTCCACCCATACCTTACACTCACACAAAATGGTCAAGGCAAGCCTTACGTTTCAAGTACACTTTAACATTCAAGTATTCCACTCATGAATTCTCACTTAAGGGCATTTCTTATACCCGTAATCTTTCAACAATTTTGTATCACCCACTTCTACGCGATATGTCTTTATCACACTATATTTCTGTCATGAATCCTAACATCAACTTGCACTTTATAAATCTATAAATCTCCATTTTCCCTTATCTTTCATACCTGGTGTCCAGCATCTTTCTAACCAACAGTCGGCTTAAACTTATCATTCGTTCTTCCGACTGACTATTACAACTACACTCAATCTCTCATCGATTCTCGATCAAATTCTCATCTATTCACATAACCGCTCTATAACCTTAAGGTTGCCTCTATTCATCGAGTATTCACAAGAACACCCTGTTCTTATCTTGATTTATATGTGATCTGCAGGTGCTCGCCACGAGCCCATATTGGTTCAAAATTAGCACGATCCGTGCTCTGTGACATGTCTCGTAGTGACCAATCACCACGATCGCATGCTGCCTCCAATCCAACATGGGCCTGTGTTAAACACGGCCTGTTTTTTTCATTTTGACGCACCTTGAGTTTCATTTCAGACCTCAATTTTTCTATTCCTTGCTCTTTCCTTTTGATCATATTTTATCCTCATGTTTTAATTTTATTTTCCTTTCTTAGTTTGCATTTTTTTACTGTTATTTTCCATTTTGTATATACTTATTTTCATTTTTTGTCTTTGTGACCCTCTATTTTTATAAAATAGACTGTTCTATTCTCTACTGCTCTTCATTAGGGGTGTTTTCTCTTCTCTCTATTTCTTTTCTCTCGCATCTGATTGCCTATTCTGTCTTCTGTATTCTATTTCTACGTACGCTTAATTCTCTTGCTTCTGCCTTATCTCAAGCATTGAGGACAATATTTGAAATAAGTGTGGGGAAGAGATTGTGCTTTCGATCTTATAAATGAACCATAGCTGGTTAAGCATTATAGGAAAATTATAAGTGCAATTTTGGATGAATTATTTGTATAAATTAATTTCTTCGTACCAATTTTTGTTTTATAATTGGAAGATTTAGAATTGATCAAGATTGATAGACTCTTCTAGTTGGGTGGCATAAAAGACTTAGGTTTCAGGCAAATTTTTTTCTTAACTTACTTTTAATTCTTATACTTCCTCATTTTTTCAGGACATTGCTCCTCCATTCGACATTTATTCAGCAAATATGAGCATGCGGATTACTTTTGGAATTGTGAGTGTTTTTGCGAACGGTCAGAATCGAGTGCCTAATGCAAGCATTTGATTTCGCGTTTCTGCTAGGAAAAGCTCCTAGAGAGAAGTACCAAGAAAATGAATTTTAAAAGAGAGAGAGAGAGAGAGAGAAAAGAAAAGAAAAGAAAAATAAAAATAAAAGAAATAACAGAAATAGAAAAAGCAAATAAAGACAAAGAAAAAGAGGTTTAATTTACTGAATTAGGGTACTTAAGTGATTTATTTGTTTGTTACTTTCGAGTCTAGAGATGCCACTAGAATTTTCTTATATATCTACTCTTCTTTTTGTTCAATTGTAACTCATAGTTGGTACTTAGATTATTTGTTTTGCAAATCGGTTATTTTAGTTGCCTTATAATTTGACTTGATTGTGATTGACGTTGTGTGTGTGTTTGTTTGATTGGTTGTTAGCTTCATTTTGATCCTACTTTGCTCAGGACAAGCAAAGATTCAAGTGTGGGGGAGTTTGGTGCGCGCGTAATATAGTACATTCTCATACTTTACTTGCGTATTACGCGCGCATTTGTTTGTAATTTCTCCTAAAAGTCACATTTTAAACAGGTTTTAATCAAAAAAATTATTTTTTAGTTTAAAATGTGATTTACGCTCAGGATAGTCACATCTTCATTGATTATCACCTGTTTTCACCATATTCTGACTTTTTAGACGATAGTTAATATTGCTTGTGTTTTGAAATTTATTAGCATGTAGGATACAATGGATTTGAGAGAGATTTGGGCTCAAAAAGGATAGGCACGACCTGATGCTGATGAGCACAGGTCGTGCTCATCTCAATTTGCAGCCACGAACCCAAATGTTGAGCAGGAGCTCTTACTTTACCCAGAACTTGAGCACGGGTCGTGCTGATCCCAGAACATGAGCACGACCCGTGCTTAGATTAAAATTGGCACGAATCGTGGGTTACTCGTGCTGCCATTGGGCCATGCTGATTTTTGCGGGGCACGAGACGTGCCAGTAGCAAGAGCTCGAGCCATCAATTGAATAGTTCGATCCTCTGTGATAAATTCACGAGGGTTTCATTCTTTCCTCTTGGTCAGATGTTAGACGACCTTAGAATAGTTTTACGGTTTACATTTTAGCATCCTTTAAATTTCTTGCAATCCATTTACATTTCCTTGCACCCTTCACAATTTCTTGCAACCGATTTACATTTCTTGCAACCTTTTATGTTTCCAGCAGTTCTTTACTTTTATGCATTATTGCCTTTTGTTTGTTCAATTTCTGACGCCAATTTATGTTTCTTTGCAGGTTATTGCTTTGGGTTTTTCGTTCTAGTTGTTTGTAGATGTTGCTTTTAAATTTCTATTTGATGTTTTAAGAATTCCTGCGATTTACTGTTTGATTCCTTATTTTGATGTTGTTCCATTTACTGTTTTGAGTAGTTTTAGATTGTGTTTTATGTTTTTACTGCTGAATTTATGTTTTAAGTACTTTTAATTTATGTTTGTTACATTTTATTCCCATTTATGTTAATGCACTGTTGATTTCATTTTGATTTGAGTTTTTGTTAATAAGTTTGAGTTTCCTTGCCTTTCAATTTCTACTGTTACACTTCTGCACTTAGTTTAGTTTAATTTCTTGCACTTAAAATCAATCAATTTTGCTAGACTGGACATTTTGTCAAACGATTAGGATGCGCATGATTTTTAGCATCAACTTTCCCTAAGGTACGATACATGGGTTGAGTTTTGACTCCCCTATATTACTTGACCGTGCACTTACAAAAACCGTGTCATTTAGCTTTAGGACGCGTCATGGATCAATAGTAAACGAGGAAGATTATTTCAAAGACATCACTAAAGTTCATATAACACAGGGCCCAAATTACTGTGTTCTTGTGGAAAATTTGAATAATGTAGTTAATCACTTATTCTTGTCGGATATGTAAATAGTGTTTATGACAAAATTTTGTGAGATCAAAGCGAGTCGAAATCGATGATATTAGGAAAGTAATCTAGGGAATAATCATGTTTAGCCGAAAATAGAAAGTTATACTTGAGTTGTTTAACCGCTAAAAGCTCATTTCGTAAAGGTCGCGCGCCCACACTACATAAGGTGGAAAAACGATCTTTAAAGATAGAATATGTACTCGCAATCCACATGTGCGAGTGGGAGATGAAGGGATAATTTATTCTGCCCATGGCATTTGGGTTGTCGAATAAATATAATTAAGTTAAGGGACTTACTTATGATTTATTTGATAGAATGATTAAATCAGAAACACTTTTAGTTTAGTGACTAAAGTGTAATTTTACATGGAAGGTTACCTATTCACCAATAGGTACCTCCACTTCTATATAAGCACATTTCTTCTCTCCTTTTTCAACTACTTCATTTCTTCTACCAAAGGAAGAGAGGACAGAAGAGACACTTCTCTTCTTCTCTACAAATAACCAATAGGTGCTTATTTTTCTCTCTCGGTTATCTTTTTGGGTATAGGATCGGTTGCGAAACATTGCTCGTATCACGACGCATCTGCCCCTTTGCACACGAACGTACCCTCAACGAGGTATTGTTCATCTTCCGCTGCATTGAACGAAATTTCAGGTGTGCGTTTCTATTCATTTTATTTACGCACTTAATTAATTATGTGTTAATTAATTAGTATTTATATATATTTGTTATGTATATGTATTTCCTTCAGTTATAAACACAAGAAAACTTGCCAAATTTCACAGCTTTAATCGAAAAACGCATGAAAATATAATAAACGAGCAAACTTTATTCTTGCTATATTGTATTAGAACTCCAGAGATGAATTCAGAATGGGCTGATCTAATAAGTACGACCAAATTAAAGGTGTCCTTTGGTTACCTTTCACAACATCGTGGGAAGATGTTTGCTTCTAAGGTACTTACTATACACAGAAAGAACAGATAAATGGTTTAGTCGCACCAAGTTAAATTGGATTTCACCAAAAACTACTTACTCATGGTTTTGTCCTCTAACAAAACTGATTGCTTAATGAGATTCAGACTGGGCTGATTTCACCAAGTTAAATTTGGATTTCACCAAAAACTACTTAATTCGCTATGATTTAACGTATTTGAATCAATAATTAAGATGGAAAATTGGGGCTTTAAAGAAGCACTAAAAAAACGCAGTACAATGGAGAAAAGTAATACGTGTTTTTGATTTTAGTTGAGTGAATTCACTTTTAAAATACATATTATAAGCTGTAAAAATGGCTATGAGCTAGTGTTTTTTAGTTTGAATTTGTTTCATTCAAACGACAATTTTCTTTTCAGAAAAATCCTTCATTATCTCTTAACATTATTCCACCCTTTAATTATGTTTATGTGAAAATCATTCCCTATTGTCTTAATGGATTAATGTTTTTCTTGACCATATCAAGAAGGTAATTAGGCATTGAACGCCAAATTTTTTTATTTATTTAAAGAGAATTTATAATTTTCAAATGCAAACTTTTTGCAAAACAAATTTGAGTGACAAATATACTAAATCATCCCATGATAAAATAAAATTTTAATAAGAATAAAATTTAGTCCTATGTTACTAAATGAAATGATCATGTAAGGTTCACAAAACTAAATTCATGTTTAATGAGAATTTACAAAGGGCTGCACTGTTTACGAAAAAAAATAAATTACACCATTGACCTCTGTTGACCTACAAAACGTAAAAGTTCAGCATAGTCGCCTCCACGATGTGACAAGATTCTTTCGCGTAAAACGGTTATGAAGACAAGACAAGATTGTATATTCGAGGAGAATCGTTAAAACAAGCGAATGGTAAGACTAGCGGAATGATGTGCGAGACAACATATCAGAAGAGCATCGAGAGATGGCATGAGCGACAGTATGGACGTCAGCGACAGCGAAGAATGGAGGAGTTCGCCCAGACAAGACCTGTTAAGGTCCGCATTTGGTAAGTTGGTGGCACAAGTTCGATAAAGGAAAACTAGTTAAGAAAGGCGTGAACGGTTTTTGAAGCGGTTACTAAAGTTCAAACAGGAAACTGATTCACACATTTTAGAGCGGTTAAGCGGTTTCGAGTACACGATCTTTGAGAGCCCCTAAATGTTCGGATCATGAGGGTAACCGCATGCGCGACCTTTAAATACAAAAAGACAAGCAGGAAAAGCTCTCTCTCGACACAAGCTCTCTCTCGTAGCATAGATTTTCCACTTCACTTACTAAAAGTGCCGAATGGATCACTTGCAAAGTTGCAAGGATGTCATCTTCTGAGGCGTCCTCTGTAAGTGTTTCATTGTAATTTTAGACTTTACATTAATGCAGTTATCTTTGTGCAATTTATGCTTATCATATTTCAATCCCTTTACAGCATTTCA
>CANYCX010254502.1:0-19438 GCA_948193385.1 Breynia disticha f. nivosa
AACCGATGATTGAACTAGAAAAGGGATTAAATGGTTAATTTATTGTTCGAATCAATTGTTTATTGATCGAAACATTTAATTTTTTTAACACTTAAAACAGTTTGTCTAATTTATCTATTTTTATATTTTATACTGATTCACTTACAAACCAATCTAAACGGTAAAACTAGATCGGTCCAATGAACGATTTACTTGTTCGACCGATCTATTTGTTCTGGCTTTATAACATTGCTCGTAGTAACAATAAAACTTTCATCTTTTCAAATGGTAACACGATTATAAATACAATTTATGACAAGATTTGAATAACACGATTTAAATTTTATAATATTATAAATAAAGATATTTAGCATAAAATAGCACGGTATAAATGGACACCAGTAAGTAACATGGACTACTTGAATTCCACGCGTCTACTTATTACCTCAAAGTAACTTTTGAAATGCCTCTTGTCATTTCATGTTTGAAGGGCAATTCTTATCATACTTGAGATGTCACGATGACGAAATCAAGTTGTAATCATACAAAAATTACGTAATCAAGTATGTAACCATTGAGTGGTGTTGGGTTTAATATGATGTAAACAAAATTTAAGAGATATTAACAATGATGTTTTGAGTTTGAAATTATAAGAATATTAGTGTATTTTTTTCATTTTTATTTTTATCGGATTATAGTTCATCAATTGTATGAATGTCTGATTTTATGTTTTAAAATGCAAAAATATCACTTTTTTATTTTCTCAAAAAATGAACAATAATGAACAACAATGAACATTAAACACATAACCTGATATTTTTACAATTGTAAACTCAAAATTGGACATTCATATAATTGACGAACTTTGAACTTGCATAAAAATAAAATGAACAAACATACTCTGACATTCTTACAATTGAAAACACAAAAATGAACATTCTCCTAATTTTCCGTCTAAGAGATCATATACACAATGATATTGGAATCGGACTGGTACTCAAACCGAGAAAGATGTTAAGTGGTTGATTCACTGATTGAACTGAAGATTTACTGATCGAACCATAAATTAAAAATTATATATATATATATATATATATATTATTTAACCTTTTTAATACTTGATTAATATTGGTTCAATTCATCGATTTTCTATCGGTTTGATACTTATGTACTTACAGACCAACCTGAAATGTTAAACTAGATCAAATCAATAACCGATCAACCGATTTAACCAGTTAGTTTGAATCGATTTTTATAACACTCTATACACAGTTATGTCATGAATATTTATATCATACAAATTGTCTAAAATACTTTCAAGAATAGAATATTAATGTAAAAGATCATTAAAAGGGGTTTAAAAATATATTAATAAATATTCAATATTTATTTATAACATGAATATTCATATAATGAGTGTTTATCATTTCTCTTTCATCTAATCAATCGTGTCTTGCAGCATTAAATTCAGAGGACAATAATTTTGAGAAATTGAAGGATTTTTTCTTGCCATCTCTAACAAATTTCTACTATAACTTTTATACTCCGTTAGTTTAACCGAAATTATTTTCCTACGAAAAATATTTTTCATGTTTCGGAATTTTATTTTTCAGAATCATATTTTTTAGTGTTTCATATTAAAATATTTAAAAATATAAAGAAACATATAATTTTATATTTTAGATAAGAGAAATATTTTTTTAAAAAATATGCTAATAATTAAAATTATTTTTCAATGATTTTTAAGTTATAATTTCGTTGACTTATTTTCCGTAGGTAACAAATATTAAAAAATTAGAAAAATATTTTTTCGAAGAACGAATTTCTCCGAACAAACGGAACCTTAACTTTAGAAAATTTTGAACATGTAAATTTTTACTTTGTAGTTAAGGAATACATTTTCGACAGCTGTCTGAATTTGTTGAACGAGTCTGGTTTTTAAGAACAAGTCTGGTCTTTAAGCATCGAAGTGACAGGTTAAACTTGAAAATTGTTTCAATATGTAACTTAACACTATAAGACATAAAATTATACGAATTTAATTGAAGTGTAAATGAGTTTGGATCGAAAAGTTATACCGCGAAAGATCTTTTATGATGCCCTTTGAGGCATTTTGCCATGCACCGAACTCATCAAACGACGGCACGTGAACGTCTTATTTTTGGCATTGTACATATACGTACGTACCCAGAATTCACAACTCGCGAGAGACTTTTTACATCCGAGTACTACTCCACATCAGATGTGTAACATGATGTGTGCGAGCATTACTTTTTTTTGGTATAAATCACACGGTATTCTCCTCTTTCGGTGATGATTAACCTAAGTTTGAAGCGGGAGACACAACTCTTACATCATGAGGACGATTACGCTAGGATTCGATCTTGGGAGCACAACAAGTCGAACCTCACAAGAGAAGTGAGTTGTTAACTCAACTAATGTCTGATGGATCGTGCGAGTATTACTTTGCTGTAATCGTTGAGATTGCTCACAAAGCCCTAGTTATTTTTTTTTTCAATTAATGCATATTTATTCCATTTTTCAATGTATAATCTATTAAAAATTTGAGATGGGTAGAACTCTACTTGTCAGTACTCCATTAAACGCACTGCCACTCCATTAAAACCTTCAATCATCCATAAAAAAATATCTATATCTACATCAACCATGACTACAAAAACATAAAAACTCAACTTATAATCTTCAACATATGAAATTATGCTTTATTACCTATATATATAAACATACAACACTTAATTCTACAAATATAAAACGTATCTATAGATTTCAACATCCCAAATTAAGTAGATTCCACATTTATACATGCTTCAAACATATATATAACACACATTAGATGTAGCTTAACACGGGATAAGGTTCATTTTTTACCTAAAACATTTGAGTTAAAGTTGCATTTTCATTTTTTGATCAGATTTAGGTGTAATGTATGAATTTTTACACAAATTTAGACCAATATTGATCCAAATTTGAGTCAAAAAACCTAAAATTGACCAAAAAATTGATTTGGGTCAAAATACAACTTCTATTCAAATGCTGGCTAGGGTTGAAAACGAACCTTATCTCGCAGATTAAGTGAACTTAAGGGATACCAATTATAGGAAAGAAAGGGAAGTATAAGCTCGAAGGTGCCAAGCCCCATTCTTTAGGTAGAGGCAAGTCAATTGTCTTGGAGTTTCCGATGTCCTTCCCACACTTTCCGACTGTAACGTAAGGACATGTCGTGGAGAACGTTAGAGGAGTCGAAATGGTGTAAGATTCGTCTTGAGTTTTCACAACTTTGGAAACTGTGTTGGTTTTCTTGGCGTACATCTGCTTCGGACCTCCAAGAAGTTTGGTTTGACAGTTCGATGGAGTTGCTGTTGCAGGAAGATCTACTTGGAATGTTCCTTCACTTGTTGTCGTTGCCAACCTTGTCCTGTATTCACACTTCACTTCTACCTTAATTCCTGCAAATGTGAGTCATGTGACCGTAAGATTTATGTTCTTGATGTTTTTGGAAGATTAATTAGGGCAAAACTTGCTAGTGGTTGAATGTTTGGGGCAACCTTTTCAGAATGTTGATGTAAACTAGTTTTTGTTGCTACTTCATTCTCATTGGTACCTACTTTTCTTGTGATCAAGACCTTACTATGTATATTAGACATTACCGGAAAAAAGCGTATCTTCGGACGAAATTGCTACAGATTGTAATTATCAGTAATTATATTCATAAGGAGTGTTGTTTGAGCTAACAATTTGACTTCTTGTGAGGTTTGATCAAGTGTGTTTCCAGGTTTGATTCCCAGTGGAGTCATCCTCGAAGGCAGGAGTTGTGTCCCGCTTCGAGCCTCGGTTAGTCATTACCCAAGGTGGAGATAACGGGTAACTAAGAGCGAAATAATTATCAGCAATTAAAATTTACCAATAATTACACTTTGATTAATTTTTTAGTTTAGAATTTGGAGATTAAAGTCTGATTCAGTTTAAATAATGAAATAAACCATTTAAAACTACTAGCTAGAAGATTTACCATGTAATTTTAGCAGTGCTAAAGCTTAGACCAAGCTAAAAAAACAAGCACACAAATATAACCATATAAATTTAGTACTCATCCGTTCTAAAATAGATATCGTTTAAAGCTTTACATACGGATTAAGAATATGGAATACTTTTTATGACGAAATGTAAAATCAGTACTTAAACAATATAATTACCAGTAGAGTTCGCTTTAACAAACCTGAGAAGTTGTAATTGTTGGTGCAGTCAAGGCAAGAAACCTTGGCTTTCAGAAGCTGAGAAGAAGAAGGCTCAACTGCATAAACAGCAAACGCGAAGAACAAAACCCAGAACACAACATGATTCGAAGCCATATTTCTAGCTAATTGAAGCAATGTTTCGAAGATGAAGAAATGCTTCGATATTTAAACAACTTTAGAGAGAAAACACAGTATAAACTACAGCATTAAATGGAATGGACCCAAAGATTGAAGTTAGTAGTTGGTAATATTAATGAAGTGCAATGAATTTTTCACTTGCTTGCTGGTAGGGAAAGTGTTCATTACAAGTCAAACGATTTTCGATTTAAACTGTGAATGTTGTGGTATGGCATATGGATTAAGTAGTCAACACTGTTTCAACTAAATATTGGGCATTGAAAACCTCCAAGTACAGTGTCCAACTGAGTCTTGCTGCTGATAAGGTAGCAATAATATCCATCACATTATTTACCCCAACCAGTTTTTTAAATCAAGATTGTTTAACTCGATATGAAGTAACGGATTCCGAAATTTTCGTAAAGAGAGATGAAACTAGATGAGTATAGGAAGAGGCACGTAGGGGTGTCCAATAATTTGTTGAACCGACCGAACTGGCTGAAATCGAAGTGAGAAAATTGGATTGGATCGGTTATCTGTATATTTCAGTTGGTTCAGTTTGGTGTTTTCATAAAATTTTATATTTGGTAGGTTCGGAGAAAATCGAAAATCAACTGAAAAAATCAAAATTTTATAAATATAATTTAAATTATGTATTTGAGTTTTATACTATAGTTTTGTTCGATTGAACTGACCTGACCTTTTGTCTTATTGTGTATCACTTTGTTTTTATATAACTGAATTTATTAGATCTATTTTTCCAAATTTTAAAATTTGATTAACCGAACAAACTGAACTGTAAAATTTGATTCGGTTTGGTTTTATACTATGTATAGGATCAGTTTTTTTCTCAAGAAGTTTGGTTTTCAATTTTTTCAATTCGATGTCCGAAATCGACCGAACCAATTGAATAGACACTCCTAGAGGCACGACAAAGAGGGCAGTACTATAGAAAGAAATTGTTCCATAGAAAGAGACACGACAAAAAAAACTCGAAATCAAGGGAATTATGGTAATCTTTTCTCATCCACATTCCGTGCGTTCACTGCAGAGCTCATAGGAGACATGTTGAAAACTAACAAAGCTGAAATCAAACTGCAACACATTGAAGAATTTGTACGACAGTAGTTGAAGCCTGTCGTGGCTGTGATAAATGCAGCTTAGAAACAAGAGGTCACGAAAACAAAATAAAGATTTGTTGCTTCAATCATCTGAAATAAGAATCCAAGTGGTGAGGTTTCAACCACAATGTCATGATTTCTGCAGAATTTGTAGGGCATTAGCTTTTAAAGCAGAGCTGATAATTGTAACCACAACTGCACCACCGCCACTACTTATGGATATACATCTCTTTCTTCATCTTTTTCATCCAACTTGTGATTTATTTGTAGTTTCTTAGAGTTGATCTAAGTTGTTGAGCATATTGTTATAAATTCATGAAATATGAAATCTTAACGTTCATTCTTCTTTTAAGGTATAACTGTTGGGAATGTGTCTCATACTGGAGAATTAGAAGAGTGTTAAGTAGTTTATAATAGTGTAGATTGTATTCTTATACAAACCAATTGATTTTGTATTAGAAGATTTATAACCTATATTATTCATAAGTCTTTGCATAGTTGAATTTTTCTATAGAAATTGAATTACATTTACAATTCGTTCTCTAAATTTATCTTATTAAATTTCTAATTGGTTATTGAATATTAATATTAATTTATAAAAAAATTGACAAATATTGTCTATTATCTAATAAGTATAATTTGAAACAAACAACATTTATTATATTTTATAAAAAAATAATTTTCAAAAAATGTAACTTCCAAGAAAATAAAGTTAAGATGTGATTATGTGAAGCATGAGACAATAAGTAAAAATACATTTTTTACATGCAACTTGTTGTTGAATAGTAAGGGTGATAATTTTTGACACGTTCATCTGTTCATGCACATGATTTGACACAACACGAATGACACAAGTTTAATTTTTGTATTTTTTTACGTTATCAATAGTGATATTTGATTGAAAATAATACAATATAATTATGACACGACTAACATAAATTATTATTATTATAGCTAAATTAGTAATTTTATGAAGAATTTGCTTTTTTCTACCTATTGGTAGAATTGTGGAAATCTATTTACCTTATCAATACTTAATCATAAGAGTTTTACCTTTTCTTTTGTTTTTTTCGAAAGCAACACTAAACAAAGGTGTGTGTGGAGCTAAAAACACCGAGCAAAGTGGCCCATGTTATGAACATCTCCACAACCACAAGTGATTTTCCTTCGAATTTTATGGCTATAACAAGTCGGTTATCAATCCAATATTTGAGATGTGGTCTAGATTAGTTATGAACATTCTAATCTTCCCTGTACTCTCAGGTTTAGTTGAGGGATAATTCGATCGGTTAATCGAAATGATTGAATGGACACACCTATGGTCGAGATAAATTCCCTATAGGACTAAACTGTAAGGAAAGATCAGAGACCATGAGTTAAATTTTCAACAGCACTCGAATGCATCTAATGTGGACTAGATTCTTTAGAGCTTTGAAGGCTTAGCTCAATCGGTTAAAGGAGATTCTGGGATTCCAATTCCACTTATGTCTACCACAGTAAAGGCATAACATGCTTATGAGGGATGATCATTACACTAGTCCATCCGTCAGCTACGGCTGGTTGATAGATCCCTGACTAGACATTGACTCCCTACTCGATTTCTTGAGGTGAACTACCTTTTCAGCAAGTTTTGTAACAAAGGAAAAAAGACACTTTAGAGATACGAGGTCCACACTCTATACGAGTGTATACCATAAGAGAGTATGAATCTGATACTGAACACAAGTTATGAAAATTTTTAGGCAACTATTGAACAACACAATATGCAGAGCACAATTATCAGAAGAGTCAAACACCAAAGCCTAGGCATGTTTTTGTATACCTTTCATTCCTAGATTACATAAACCACTCAAAATTTGACCTTAGACCACACTAATCAAATTCAAAACAAGTGCATATTTGAAGTAACATTAACAGCATTTAAGATTGAATGAAGCTCAACACAGAACTCATACCTCTGCCTCTTAGCTACATATAGCACTTCCATCTTCATTTAGACTATAGACAAATCTATCAAAATATAAAACATGAGTCCATAAACTAACAAAGTTAATCATCGATAGTGTTGTTATAAACAAAATTAACACAGAGAGCCAGAGTCCATTGCAATCAATCACATCTGTTTCAATCAAATGCTTCTTTCTCATAAAAACTTGCTTTGTTGCTCTACATTCAAATCTCAAGGAAAATGAAGTTGCCATCTTTCCCAATTGAAACAAAAATAAATCTACAGTTACACTAACCATTGAGATTTTAAAACTTTGTTTTGAAGTGAAATACAATTTTTAAGCAGTTTGTAATGACTTAATCGCAGTTTCTAAGCATTATAAAATCACAGCACCCTTCAATTGAAATTGCATGAACAATCGAAAGCTTGAATCTTTAATCGCATGCAAACCAAATTCAGAACAAATGCACATTCTTAGTATCGTTGTAACACGATGTATGATTGAATCAATTCCAATTGTGTTCAAATTGAACGATTATATTCACACTTACACCGATCCAATCCCACAGAAAAAACCTCAAGAAAAAGTTAACTTCCTAACAATACTAATCGAAATAAAATATCGAAATTCAATTCAAATCAATCAATAAATCCAGTTCTTCTAAAAACCGCATTTCTCACCTGCCTCAAATCTCTCCCTTTAAGAGTCCTCCCCACTCCTTCCAACACCGAACACGCAACCATCGGTGTCTGCTGTCGCGCTACCATCTCGTGAAGAGGCAGCATTTCCCCATCTACGCTGCCCATCTCACTCTCCTCCTCTTCATCAAACACTCTCCCCCCTCTCCTCCTCCTCATCGCATCCGTCAACACCGGTACATTCACAGGCGCCGACTGGTGATACCCTGCCTTCACCGCCGTGTACGCCGGCGCAGCCCTCGGAATTGCCGGAATCATCCTCGCCGAGCTCGCAGAGCTCGCCGGAGATGTTGAAGACGAGGATGAGGCCGTAGAAACCGTGGAAAGCATCGATTTCTGGTAGAAATTATGGTTCTGATGATGAATAGCATTCGGCCGATGCTCCGGTAATGCTGCGAGGATCCCAAACGAGTCGGAACGGAGAAATGCAGGTCTTCGCGGCGACGATGCGGAGGAAGACGACGATGAGTGGTGGTGATTGTTTAGTGAGTCAAAATCGGTGGAGAATATATCGTCTTCGTTGAGTTCGGTTTCTTCAACAGTATCGTTTTGCGTCGTTTCCGGTATAGCGAGGAATCGGTCAAACGACGATCTTCTTTTGTGGCGGGGCCGTGAGGATCCGTTTATTATATCCATATTTATTATTCGGGTCGGGTCGACTTTCTTCGATCTTTTCCTTTTTCGGTTTGGTATTACGGAAACCAGAGACTGTTCAAAAATGACTTTGGTTTGGGGTTTATATAGGGATGACGTGGCAGAGAGAAGATTAGAATCAGATGTGACCTGTAGTTCGGTTTGAGTTGACTTGATCGTAATGATTGGGTGAATTAAGTCCTGGATGATTGTAAGACGGAAAATGACAGGATGGTTTTAGAATTGTAATATAGAGTTGGATGTAGAGGATTATTTTTAACTTGTGACCAGAAGAATGACATAAACGTGGATAGACTGACAACTCCAAGAAAGCCAGTTACTATTTTTAGAACGTGGCCCCCACCACCAACTATTTTTTTGATGAAACTACCCCTTCTCTCCTTCTTATTTACTCTTTTCTGAATGGGCCTTTTTCCTCAAATTAGCCCAATCTCAGATTCAATGGGCCAATGGCCTATTACAATACAGGGACTATTGTATGTACAAAAACAGCATTAGGGACCATTTTGGAAAATCTAAAAGCTTCAAAGGTTGTAAAACCCTACTACCCCATATATTTCTTCGTCACTGGTATGCAACCTTGGTCATCATCTTCTTCGCCATTAACGAGGAATAGCTTCTGATCTAATCAAACTTCAATATGGTATTTCATAGGAAAAAAATCATTTTTGAAAATTTTATTAACTTTTTTTGGATTTATTTTTTATGGATATACTTTATTTTTATTGCATTTGTCAGGATTATACCTTAAAGTTTGTGTCTTTGAATTGTTTTTAGCATTTGGGAAATTGGGGTTGGTTCATTTATATGATATACGTGCTTATTGTGTAGCTTTAGTGAGTTTGTGAACTTTGATGTGTTTATTTTGTAATGGAGATACAGTTTGATACTACATTTCAGTTTAAATAAGTAGAATTCTCTAGATTATTTCATTGAATTGTGTTTTCAGTGTGTTAATGTGAGAATGTATGACGAATTTGCGAGGCAAGATGTCGCTTTGAATTCATTTATTGCCTGATTTAACGGGATCCTATTGTCTTTCTGATTTGGACCATTGAGTTTGGTGTTATGTTATAAATCTGTGCAAATGTGTGTGACTTTTAATGATCATTGTTTGTGTTTTATATTTAGTCTCGAAAGGCTAGAGTTCCGAAGGAGGAGAATGTTGTCACTCTCGGACCTGCTGTACGTGAGGGGGAGCATGTTTTTGGGTTGGCTCACGTTTTTGCTTCATTCAATGACACCTTCATTGTGAGTACCCTTAACTGTTGATGCTAGTTTCTTTTGATCTTTGTTTTTTCGGATTGCATTTGTATATTTCATCTTGGCATTTGCAGCATGTGTCTGATTTGTCCGGCAGAGAAACTTTGGTTCGCATTACAGGTATGTCATTCAACTCGCTTCTTTGAATGATTGCCATCCTCTTTTTATAGCATTTTTCTGCTTTTTCTGCTAATGCCTCTGTGGTACAAGTCAATTAGTTGCATTAGCTTGAAATAATTACTTCGATAATATTCTTGTTTAGCATCTCATTTATTTTTTCTGTATTAATGACTCTGGAAAACTTTGTGTAAATGCTGGGATGAGTTCTTAGTGTACCGGCCAGTTGGAATTCTGCTGATTAGTTTCAAAGTGGTTCAACTTGAGTAGATGTCTAATGTGTTGTTCTTGAATGGATAATACATGCCTTTCTTTGTGTTTAAATATTGAAGTTACTGGTACAGGTGGAATGAAGGTTAAAGCTGATAGAGATGAATCTTCGCCATATGCTGCCATGCTTGCAGCACAGGATGTTTCACAGAGATGCAGGGTGTTCATCTGTCATGCATACCGAAAGCTTTATTCCTATATATTCATCTTGTGTTGCATCTGAAATACTAATCCTTGCATTGAACCCTGTAGGAACTTGGTGTAACTGCTCTTCATGTCAAGCTTCGTGCCACTGGAGGGAACAAAACCAAAACTCCTGGTCCAGGTGCTCAGTCTGCCCTTCGGGCACTTGCTCGTTCTGGAATGGAAATTGGTCGAATCGGTAAGGCTTTAATTTACTCTTGTTTCGGTAGAATCAGTACAATGTTTGAATTTCAAATACGAAGGTTTACGAGAGTTCATTTGCGTGGTTTTTTCAGAGGACGTGACACCAATCCCCACTGACAGTACCCGTAGAAAGGGTGGTAGAAGAGGAAGAAGGCTGTAGGCTGGTAATATATGAACATCCTCAGTTGTACAAAGCTTTTCATGTCCATCAAAGGTTTCTTACAGGTCAATTCGAATCTTGCCTTCTGAGTTAGGAATTTTGTAGTTTCTGCAATGGCTTAGTTGATGTTCTAATGAAATTTTGTTAGGATGATTGAGAAATGACTCAAAATGTAATTCTCTTTTATATGATTGTGTTCTTGCATTCAAAATTTTAACTTAGATTTGATGTATTGATGGAAATACATAATTATTTAGAGCAAGAAGATCGAACGCTTACACAGAAAATCGATGTCACACAAAATAATAGATTATAAGACTTCTAATTGATCCGACACCATTGTGTTTCTCAAAGAATAATGAGTTTTAATTGAGTAGTAAAACGTTTGTTCAATCTCTGATTTGTTCAATTAGAGACTATAATAACCTTGCATAGATAATATGTTTTACATAATTACGCATTAATAAAATTACTGGGTCCACCATATTTAATTAGATAACTTTATTTTAAGTTTGTTGCACCTCAACATTTAATAGATGCACGATCAATAAATCGGTAATACACGTACCTTCACGCGCCTAAATAATCGCAATCGTGTTTAATACATTGTTCAAGTTCACAATTCTAACAAAGAGATGATGAAAACAAAAGACAAAAGGAAGAGCATCAGAACTGAAGTACCATGAAACAGATTAACTGTTAGTAGCTCGACAAGATTTCCTGATCTCTCCTTGTGAGCCAGTAAGAACATCCACAGTTCCCAGCTTAATCATTGCAAGACCAAAATTCACAGAGAACTCTCTGTTATCACCATTAGAGGTCGACTCCACAGTTGATTTTGTTAAGGGGTCCAATGCCAATTCCTGATCAATTTGCAGGACTCCATTGTGGAGTTGTATTTGTTGGTAATAAGACTTGTCGATAACAAATGCACTTTCAGGATTCTGATCAAGAAAAGTTGTATTCGAGAATGTATTTGGAGGGCACAAATTTTGCAGCTTTATGAGCAGTGTCTGATTCATGGTTGGATCAGGTTTGCCTGTGTTGTTGAAGTTGTACAAACGGTCTATGTAGGGAGCACAGTGTACCAATCCAACCGTGTGAGAACCTGTGCATGTAAAAGATAGACGAGTCAGCACGATAATTCTGCCGCTTCTTGTGCCAGCAGGGGCTTATGATATTAAGAAAAGAGAAAGATTGATGATTGTGCAAACCAAGAAGGTAAACCATATCGGTGGAGTTGAATCCTTTAGCTGTAAAATGCTCAACAGCTTGAGGAACTGTCATTGTTGGTTGTGGAAGAATGACGTTATCAGCTGAAGAATTCAGCCCGTCTCTTCTTCCTGTTTTCACATCATACCATCCTCCTTGACTCTGCATGTCACCAACAATCACTCGTCATATCTTACCGACGTGAGACTCACACTTGTTTCGTAACGGTCGAAAGAAATGTCGGTTTTGGTTTTGCTGAATTGTAACAGCGACTTACCAAGAAAATAGCGTCTCTAGTAGCCATTATGATAATGTCAGCGCAAGAAACAACTCCAGGGCATACAGCTTCCAGAGCAGCTTTTATGGCATCTATTATTTCATAACCTCGAACACTAAAATTCAGCTGATTTGTTTTCTCGCTGTTCACCACATCTAGCAATATTGATGCATCACATCCCTTATATCCACAACAAATTTCGCCAAGTTAGCCTAATATCTATTGATCATACAAATACATACAAGATTAATGAATATGTTAAGAAATGGTTAAAACGTCAATAGATTCGGTGCCGGGTCTAAAAACTTTTGTGAGTAAACGACTTTTATGATAAAATTTTTTTATGCATATAGAAAATAGAGAAAGCATCACATCAATTCTACTGATCCCTCTTGCGTTTACGACCAAAGGAAGCCATACTTTAGAAGGAGCTATAGAGGAGGGCGACAACACCCCTCCGCACCCTATTGTTTCCGTATCTGAATAGATTAAATTGAATAAGAAAAACGAAACTATTTATTAAAAAAAACAGATTGTTAATTAAAACGAAGAGTTTAGAGAGTTACATTAACGAAGCAATCATGGAATTGCAAACGAAGTAATGCGGCAACAAGAGAGGGATCTTTAGACAACAGTGACTTGACAATGTCAAGAATAATCTTCTTAACATTAGCATTACATTTGTCTTTGTAGAAATCTTGTTTCAATTGAGAATAACAACTCCTTGTCAAACTCACTAACATAAGACTTAGTAATAATGCATTTGTCAATTTGGGCATTTTTTTCTTTTCTCCTTATTTTGGAGAAAAATGTGATTTTTTTTTATCAAGAGAACAATGAGTTAAGTATGAAAGGAATTTTCTCTATTTATATGGGTTTAATTTTTGGAGAATTAAATGTGAAAATTAATGATTTTTATGTTTGTGTTTGTAACTTCTATTTTAATATCAATAACTTAAATGCATTCATTAATGTATACTTAATTTCATGTGAGTTATCTAACATATTCTCCTTTAAATAGTATCTAATTATATATTTTTAACACATGTCATGTATCACTTCATTTTTTTAACAAAATTTTAGGCAAGGGTCGGGCTAGCCCACGAGCCAAGGGGAATGAGTCTCTATTGAAGACTAGCGAACCAACATGTCTAAGCCTGTATGTCTCCCCTAGCGTCGGTACGGAGCAAAGAATTGAGCTTCGCACCCTTAGTGTGCTGGTTTACCCCCTTTACCGCTGAACACACGGACAAAGAGTTATATCACTTGATCTTTAACAGTGTGTTTGGTTGAAGGTTTTTGAAGGTATGCGGAGGTTTTATAAAGTATGTATTGAGAAAACCTTGTTTGAGAAATCAGGTTTTCAATCGGATGTAAGTGTTTTAGAGGTTTTTAAAAACCTCCAAAATTCCTCAATTCCAACCCTCAAAATCGGTAGGTTGAGGAAGTGAGTATAGTTTTACTTTCTATTACTTTACAAACTTTTACTTTATTTACCTTCTTTCGAAAGAACACACTATTTTAATCGACGCAAAACCTTATCTTACTCTACCTTACTTTATAAATCTTTACCTAACCTTACCTTACTTTATTAATCTTTACCTAACTTTACTCCTAATTTTGCCAAACACATTGTAAGAGAAAAATGAAAAACTATATACTTTCTCTTTTTCTTAATGTTTGTCAATTTGAGTTTTTCACACAAATTAAGAAAGCTAATAAATACAATATAAAATGACTTATTTATCCTTTTAAATAAAGTAGGTGTTGAAGAAGAGAATGAAGAAAGAAAATTAATTAGAATAATTAAGGGATATTTTAAACAAAACAATAATAAAATAGTTAAATTGAAAAACTTTAAAGAACAAAGATTTAATACTAAACTAACAAACATTAAATAATGGAAAGAATAGTAAAAAAAATACAATAAATTAAATGTAGAATGCAATAGAGTTTTATATTTGATTACTTAAACATATTCTTTAAATAAAATATTATAATTGACAAAGTTCATGCGTTAACATTTTCACGAGAATGGAAATAAATTTTTAAATAATTACTTAATTGTTACATATGAAAATCTCTTTTATTAAATTTATACAATAGCGATATAGTTTTTTCTGTTCTCCCGTCCTTAAAAAAATTAATAGCGTAGCACTGAGAGATAGCACGACGAATTCAAATTTGGACAATGGATATTTATTTTTTATTTATTTTAATTAAACAAACATATTTTTTTATTTATATCTTTTTCATTTCAAAGATACATCAAATCTATTTAATAATTATATCTGAAATTAATAAATTGATATATTATTGTTTTTAAGTTAAAATTACATGTCGTCAACAATAATTATCTTTTTTCATAAAAACTAAAAAATTTGAGAAACTAAAATATAGAATGCAATAATTTTTTTTCTTTGTATTAATATTTGAATTGGTAATAATTATTAGAATTTTTACATAAATATATAGTCTAATGGACAATATTCATTTATAACACATATAAAAATTAATTAAAATCCTTCATAATATTAACGAGTGATTTTTTAATAAAATATAAAATTAGATTTAAAAGAATTGTATATTAAAAACGAGAAGTTAAATTTAGACATTATAATTATAAAGACAGTAATTGAATAATCATCGCAAAATATTATACAACTCGTCTCAAAACCAAAGACAAAAAAATATTAAAAATAAACAAATACAAATACATTGAAGCAGGACAAAAACAATCGAACTTCAGCAACAAAAACTGATCTTCAATTTCCACCAAAACAGATTACTTGTTAATCGAACGACATGATCTCCTAATCTCTCCTTTATTACCAGTAAGAACATCCACAGTTCCCAGCTTGATCATGGCTTGACCAAAGCTGAACAAGAAGCCATTATTGCCTCCATTAGCTATTGAATTCACAGTGGAAGCTGTTATGGAATCTAATGCCAACTCTTGATCGACTTGGAGAATTCCATTGTGAAGTTGTATCTGTTGGTAGTAGGATTTGTCGACAATGAAAGAACTTGTTGGGTTTTGGTCGAGGAATGTTGTGTTTGAGCCATCTGAGTTTAGAGGGCATCGGTTTTGTAGCCGCTTGAGCAGTGTTGGATTCATTGTTGGATCTGGTTTGTTTGTGTTTTGGAAGTTGTATAGACGATTTTGGAAGAGAGAACAATGTGCAATTCCAACTGTGTGAGCACCTACATGTAGAATGTAATAACTGTTTAAGTATATCCACCATAGAGATGTTAATTTTTGATATGATAATACGGTTTCTGAATACATGTTTATGACGTGAATTTAATTTTTATAATGTTTATGTTACAAATAATGATATTTGATAGATAGATAGATAACAGGACGATACAATTACGATTAGCGGTAGAAAAACTGTCTGAACCACCGGTTCCGATTCTAATCCACGATTCAGGAAAATTAGCAACAAGGGTCGGACCGTATAGTACATGGTTCGGTCGGTTCGGTTGCGATTTCCTTCTCGAACCGGTAGTTTGGGTTGGTTCAGGTCGGTTCCAGTTTGTTGGTTCAGATTCAGTTTTTTACTAAAAATGAAACAAACCGTCAGTTTGGAACCGTAAACCGCTAGTTCGGAACTGGCGGTTTACTGTTAGTGATTTCTTGAACTGGAATGGACAGTCAACTAGCCGGTTCTAGTGGTTCGGTTCCGGTTCAAAATTTTCTCCTCTAACTACGATACGACTAATATGAATTTACAAACCCTACTCATTATGCCTTCAAAAAAATTTCCGATAGAGAATATACATACCGAGAAGGTAAACCATATCGGTAGGGTTAAGTCCTTTAGCTGCAAAAGCTGCAACAGATTGAGGAATTGTAAAACTTGGAGATGGAAGTTTTACATTTTCAGCAGATGAATTTAAACCATCTCTTCTTCCTGTTTGAACATCATACCATCCTCCTTTACTCTGCACCAACATCAATACACCATTTTTAAACAAGAAATCACCTCAATTTTTGCAGGATAAAAGATTATTAACTTACCAGAAGAACAGCATCTCTTGCCGCCATTACAATTATATCAGCACAAGAAACAACTCCAGGGCATAAAATTTCCACAGCAGTTTTGGCAGCATCGATTATATCATAACCTCGAACACTCAAATTCGGGGGAGCAGTTTTTTCGCTGTCGGTCCCATCTAGCAAAATCGATGCATCACAACCCTAATTTTCACACAAAAATCCTCAGATAATCAGCTTAATATGATCATACAGCGTTAATAACTTGCATGTTAAGGAAATGAAGAGAAGAGACAGTATAATGTGTACATTAACAAAGCAATCATGGAACTGTAAACGAAGTAGAGCTGCAACAATGGTAGGATCTCTTGAGAATTTTATCTTGACTACGTTACGAACAATTGACTCAACATCAAACATACACTTGTTCTTGTAGAACCTTTCTTGCAGTTGGCCATGACTACGGCCTGTGAAGCTCACAAGAAAGAGGGTTACAAGAGAGAGTGTGACTGCTAGTTTGGACATTTTTGCTTCTTTCTTGGATTGGAAGGTGGATAGATTGGACATGGAGATTGAGTCATGTTTGGATTCTATTTATAAGATGTAATTATGAGGACATAGAAGTTGTAATGGTGAGCACGACTAGGAAACTCCAAATAGTTGGGAATGTGTTAGGATTCATGTATGTTTATGGGGTGAACGTGCATTCCTGTAAGAACATACCAAGTTTTTTTTTTCCGGGTAGTCTACGAACTAAAGATAATCTCAAAGAGATCTGATGAACCAAAAAGTCAAAGTCTCTATCTTTCCCTTAGTACCGCTACAGAACCGCGGATCGAACCTCCATCCTTAATGTGCTAATTGACCTCCTTTACCATTGAACCTACATAAGAATGATTTTTTGTTGTGTTTAAGGTTGCTAAAGTATTAGTTAAAAGTGCTTAAAATAAGGTATAATAGAGGACAATGTGGTGATTAAATATCATTAAATATTAAGAACATTGTATCATGATTTGGTATATAATTTATCAGAAGAACTGTTCTACCAGTGTAAATTTGTTTATTGAAACTTTGTTGACTTCTATTTAATCATAAATATTTTTTGCCAATTTTTTGAACAAATAGATAGGGAAGGAAGCAACAATTGGCAGTCGTTCTTCTTGCCGTTTTTCATTTTAAGATTTTTTTTGTTGTTGTGTTGGCTCTTCCCTTAATACTATCTCGATTGTTATTCGCGCAAGACGAAAAAACAGCAAAAATCTTATGTTGACTCGTTTATTTTTAATATATATTGAAAATTTTTAATATGAGATTATTAAATAATATATATATCATTCCTATAATTATAGGCGAAGAAAAGTTTCCTTTGCTAGAAAATCAACAGCATGATTGACAGTCGACCTTATAGACTATGGTGATAACAGAACGCAGCAAAATCTGAAAGTTAATAATAGTAGACCTTATAAACTATGGTGATCATATAGTTGTGTATTTTTTCCATTTGTTTTTGAAATTTTATTGTTAGCATCTCATAATAAAATTGTTGTTACCCACCTCAATAGTAGCGGGTCAAAAATTACTCGTTATTTTTAGAAGCGTGTCAACATTAAATGCGAGAAGACAAAACGGATCAAGTATGATTCAGGTTCGCCTTAGTATTTAATAAGGTGATTGATAGATAAAAATGTTAGAATTCAACCGGAAGATAACATAGTTGTGAAAAATTGGATTGTGGTTAACTTTGAAAGTGATGAGTTAGATGCCCAAACAAAAAGATATGGTCTAGGTCGGCCAAGAGCAAGCCAAGGTTGTTTGTTCACGTCAAAAAGTGCATGGAACGGTCGTAGAAGATCACGTGAAACAAAGAGATCAGATGAAACATGGGACAAGTATCGAGCTCGATTACAGGAAGACGGGCGGTTGAAAATGATAACTGCTCGAATATGAAAAATCGTTGAGGATGTTCGTTAAAGCAATCGTGTGGAACTCATTTTATAAAACCATATTTTCAGTTTTTGATAATAACATATTTTAACATATTTTTGCACCTATTGTTGATAAGTTTTTCTAGATATTTTGGTGAGAAAAATGTGTTATTACTTATATTATGTTTTGTTTTGCAGAATGAAGCAGTTGATTACACTTTAGTTGAGTAGGAAATGTTGCTTGGAGAAGAAGGCAAAGAAAGGGTAAGAATGTTGCTTGGAGAAGAAGGCAAAGAAATGGTAAGAATGTTGCTTGGAGAAGAAGGCAAAGAAAAGGGCTAGAGCAAACGGATGCAAAACGGATGCAGGTTTTGGCGCGTGGTAGGTGCAAGAGTACGCGTGGTTGAATCTATCACGCGTACTCAATCACGCGACGCGTATTCGGAGGACAACAAACGCGTTGTCGGGTGTGGACTACGCGTGGTCGTAGCGACCCCGCGTAGTCCACCGCGCGTTTGTTTGTGTAGAAGGCTCATAGACGCGTGATCGGGGTGGACTACGCGTGGTCGTAGCGACCCCGCGTAGTCCACAACGCGTTTGTTTGTCCGAATAGCATATAAGCAGCACATGAGAGAGAAAAAGGGGGTTTGTTGGTTATTTTGTTGTTTTAGTTAGAATTGAGTTAGGAGCTTTGTTTAGTTAGGGTTAGTTTAGAATTTGGGGGTTAGGTTTTGCTAATTTCTACTGTAAATTTACGTTTGAATATTGTAGTGTTGCTTAGATCGAATTAATGCCAGCTGTTAATATTTTGATTTATTATGTTGCCTTTTGTTGTTTTAGAGTAAGTATGTGTAGCTAAGTTAGTTTGATGCTTAGGGGAATGAACTCTTGATTTAATGAAATGTTGATTTGATTGCTCATTATTTACTGTCATTACTTCCTATTATTAATTGAGCTTAATGTTTAACGAACGAATATTTGCCGGCATATTTGTTTGTAATGATGGAATGCTAAATTAATTAAGTCTTTAATCTCGCTTGACAAAGGTGATTA
>CANYCX010254507.1:0-15879 GCA_948193385.1 Breynia disticha f. nivosa
GTGAAGCAAAGATGGGGTGCAAAGAATAAATTATCACCAAGTTTAGTCAATGTTTCAAAATGGTTGCTAAAACCTTCATTTTCTACTTTTGTGGTCAATAAACTTCAAGTTTCACATAATTTCGTGCATTAACACTTAACATTATTGTAGAATCACTAACAGAATGGTAATGTGCCACATTTACTCAATAACATTGTCCACATCAATCTGCATGCAACCATTGCTTTAGACTTATAGTTCGCATAACCCAGCCTAAACCACCAACATAACCTGATTCATAAACCACTGCCTAACTAATAGAATGCTAAGATTCCATTAAGAAATTAACATGCCACAAACGTTTTATTAATGAACTCACTAGGAAACTAACATCAAAAGCCACATAAGTACAAAATTAGAGTATGGAGAACCAAGGAAAAAATTTAGCAGCTACTCTGAAAAACTAACTTGTTAAGAGACAACTCCTGTTTTTAACTCATAAAGAGAAGATATACCTTCTCCAGTTGCTATAAGGGAGAGGGCATGAGCAGGTGATAAAACAACTTCCTCTTTAATTCCCTCAATGTAAGTTCCCTGTAAAAATATGATGGGGTCCATATGAGATCAAGAAAACTTGAACCATAAACCCAATCGGCAAAGCAAAGCCCAGCAATAAAATGTAGTAGGCACAACAAGGAGTTGCAAAGAGGCATTTTATCAATGAAGATAGAAGAAAAACGCCGAGGCAAGAATTTTTGTTTTTTCCATTTTCTTTAATCATAAAAGCAAAAAAGGGTAAAGAAAAATCATACAATCTATGAATAATAGATAATTGATAAGGCAGGTAACAGCATAACCATTGATCGATTTGGAAGAATATCCATTAACAGCAAATGTTTCACATCGAAATAAGTGAATATGTTGCTACAGATGCAAGCTAAATTCACGCATTCCAATAATAACAGTATGAGAACCTGTGCATCCTCTCGTATTCTAAGATTTTGCCCTGTCGGATCAAGCAAGTCATTGATGACCTGGGGAAGGGAGAAAAATTAGTACTTAACAGTTCATATCAGTCAAATACAAACAGCTCATTTGCTTGGCAAGTTGGCACTTCAGATGTCATGTTCGGAATAGAAAAATTTTTAAAGGTAATGATTTGCAAACACCAAGACATTTTTTTCAATCATTACTATAACAATATAAATACAAAATAGTGCAACTAAATGTCAGAGTAATCTAGTGAGCCAAGAAAAGCAGGAGCAATCAGTCAAATGTCAGACACACAGAGCATGAAGAATAGAAGGACTGAGATGTGAGAGTTCTCCTGTATTCCTGTCATGCCATGGGTTATTTTTATGAACCCACTAGGTAGAACTCACCCTTAAAAACCAGCTTCTAAGGGGAGGGTGCCTAATGGATTATAAACCACCAACCAATCTCATACTTGGTCAATGTGGGATCACAACCCCAACTTATCCCATACTAAGTTGGATTCTAACATACCACCCCACTTCCAAACCCGACGTCCACGGCGGCCCACTCTAAGACGGCCAACTCTAGGCCTAATCCTAGGTCGTCCCTTCCTTAGGTCGCCCCCACCGTAACGTGGGCCCATTCCACGTGATGGTGGCTCTGATACCAATTGATACGAACCAGCCCACCATCCCTCTATCAACCAAAGCACAACTGACACCCACGCATGGGCCAGCTGTAACCAAGGCCCAATGATTGGTCGAGCACCCCTCTTGGGCCGGTCACTCCCATTAAAACCTTGGCTGATGGGAGGAGGGGAGCCCCACTTTATATATTGTACATTTTGTTTATCTTTTTCCAATGTGGGACTCTATCACATTTCTTTTAATATGATTTCGAAATTATGTGAATGCATCTGATGAAATCGGTGTTAAATTAAACCAAATGTTTAATTTGGATGTTTGGCGTTGCAAAATTTTTTGAAGTGAAAGTTTTGGAGTAGATGGTTTCTTATTGCCAACTTACTATGAGATGAATGAGGTTCTAAAGAAGCTTTTGCATTGATTATTTATAATATTTTTGTCATATTCTGTTAGTAACATGTATATAGTTGCTTGATTTCTGCCTGTTTTGGAGAAGAGAACATTTACGAGTTAGAATTGTCTAGATAAACAAGTATCGAAAATGGAAGTTGTAGGATTTGGATTTAATGAATGAGTTGTTCATTCTCTGTTTCTCGGAAAGAATCAGGCATGCTGTTTGTTAAGTCAGGATTCACAAACAAGGACCATATGCTAGGCTGAGAAACAGCTCGTAATTTATTGTGTTTAGGAAAGGAAAGAGGAAAGCTAAGAAGGATTGTTAATTGATTCTTTGATTTTAGCAAAATGAGTTTTCAGGATAAAACAAGCAAGATGAAGGAATAGTGTACTTTGTGTTACTTGTTGGATTAGCTGTAGCATTTTGGTTAAGAGAATTCTCTAAAATCCATCTAGTTTTGCACTTTGTTCTTTGTGTTGTCTGATAATATTTTCGTCTCTTAAGCTTTATAACCACTAATCTGATGTTATTCAACTCGAAATTAAACCTTATTCCGCTGGCTGTATATCAGTTGGGTTTAATATCTGAGAATTGATTCATGTGTCACATCAGTGGCCTTTTCTGCTTTCATTTCTGGTTAGTTATTTTCCTGCTGTATCTTACAGGTACTGGTTATTGGTTGGTTCCTCGCCTTCGCACCCTGTCGGACGCATTCTCTTCGGAGCAGCGCTATTACGTTCTCCTCCAATGGTGGTAACAAGACGCAAGGGTGAACCTCGAGAGGCGCGCCCGTTGATCCAATGACCGGTCGTTTCTTGAACACAGAGAAATAGCCAAAAGTGGACAACAAAACGCCGATAAAATTGACAATGAAGCATGTAAAACAGAGGTCTCTGGTACAATCGCACTCTTCTGAGCACGATGATCCATGCTCAATTTGAAACTTTATCTGTATTAACGATTGATGTTTAAGCTTCACCTATTAAACTTTAATTTAAAGATTGTCAACGCATTTTCAGAAGCGTTTTGACGAAAGTTTTCCTCGTCATTTACTTGTTGCTGCAACACTCGTTTGGGGTTCCCACCATTACTACCGACCAATTCAATCTGCTCTTAAATTCTCTAGAAATTCTGTCTAAGGCTTCAAATGCGGAAGCATTTGTTTAGGAAAATAACAGGAACAGTCCCCGCAACTTCAAGACAACGCCAACTCACCCCACTACAGGAATTTTCCACACCCACACAAACAAATCATCAATTATTCAACCCAAATATAAGAGTGGAGAGTTATTATTATAACTAATTATCAATAAGCCTACAATAAAAGTCTAAGATACAAGAAAAACTCACTCCACATTAAAAACTTGTGGTAGATGAAATCAGATTCGGAACTGGCCTTATCGACCATAATGAATTGGTTAGCTATAATCATGTTAATAACTATCATTAGTCACCTATAAACAGAGCTCTTCTCTTCATAATTTATATATTATAACAAATTAGTCTCTCCCATATTACTAAATCATGGTTCAAATACAAGGTGCCACAACAACACACCATCTATTTATCATTTAATTACTGTCTGCATATCACTGGTAGTGTTCTGCCATTAAAAATTGACAAATTTAAAGAACTCAACAAACACCAGCAAATATTAGAGCCTCAATGACCAAAAAGCTTTAAAAGTTGAGGGCTTCTGTAAGCATTAAGTCCATTTTATGTCATGCATCACCATCGTTGTCATTATCATCGCCATATATAAGACAAAAGTTTCGTTTCAACATAAATATTGTTTTTTTTTTTTCCCTAAAAAACGACATGATCGAAAGTGATTTTTAGGTGTAGTATCCGATGTGGAGGTATGATGACCAACTCTCACTCCTCCAACATTTTCCTTTCTAAATGCCTCTAAATAATAGATTAAAGTGGAGAAGAAAGTATGTACTATGTGTAATGTGGTTTATTTATTATGTTATATGTATAAATTATATAATTTAAAAGATAAAAAATTAAACAACATTTTTATTATGTAATAAAAAATAAGAAGTTACATAATTTTACATAACATCAATGAAATGTTATGTAGTATCTTTAGTGATTCATCATGTAAAATTTTATGTTACATTTTTTTGGCCAAAAATATTGCATTTCATGCGGATCTCCTTTGTAATCGACACTAACATCCTTTTATAAAGCTACGTCGCATGCATGCTTATCATTTTTTTTTCTTTTGCAAACCTCAAAGCATTTGCTGTGTTTGCACAAATTTAGGAAAACTTTTACTATAAATTTCTTAAACAAGTAAAATCTTCAATAAGAACAGTTCTTATATTAAAATTCACACCAAAATTTGCCCACGTTTGAACCAGGCATGTAATCTACAAATAAACAGAAAGAGCAGATTTTAGCCGAACTAATTCGTTGGTTTCACGACAAAATTTTTAAGTATCTTGTAGAGTCAAATTTAGTTGAGGCAACCAACGTGCGAAAATCAAATAACTGCTATTATTTGTAGAGAAAATATGAGAATTGTAAGTATCTTTATTGGCTTGTCTAGTGGCTGAGGCATACTACGTCTGGTAGAGGCTCGTGCACCTATCGACGTTAGAGCAACTTTCAAGAATAGGGGTTTCGTCATAGGTTGGACTGATGGTGTATCTATCGATCGACTTTGTATGGGGGTGCACCACTGGATGGCTAGGAGGGGCTTGTCGATGGCTTATAGACGTTGGCGCATGAACATGATATTGGGTTGTAATAAGTGAGTTGTGACTTTGTGAGAACAATGAATATGAGTTTTTCTATGATTTGTCCTCTCAATTATTTTTGTTTAAGTTGTATCGTATAGTGAATAATGGACTTGATTTATTGTATTGTTGTGATTTTTTGTTGTAAATTGCATTGTCAGATGTATTTTAGGAAAGTTATGTTTAAATTTGTGACTTCTTGTTGTATGTTACCTAGTGAAAAAAACTAAGTAGATTTAATTAAAGAGACCAAAATGACATTGTTTTGATTAAACAAACCAACGTTAATCTGAGAAATCCATCAGTTTTAAGTTGCTCTACTGTTTTTTTAAAAATCTATTTCACCCATTACAAAAAATTTCTAGCTCCGTCATTGAACTTGTCAAATTGCTAATGATCCTAATTCCTAGAGTGGTCACCTACAAGCTTTCAGTTGGTCCATTATATTCTTAAAATCAAGAACGTTTAGATTGTTCATGTTCTTGTATAGGCAGCTCATTGTTTAGCTAGAAATGGTGTTGTCCTTATTATTAATGAATTTACTTTCACTTCTTGTATTCCTATTCCTTTGAATTCTTGTTTATACTCTGATTTACGTTGTATTTGTTTCTCTTGTAACAAAATTTTCTCTCTTAATTTATAAAGGGGCTAGCCTAACTGCGTCAGAGTATAATCTGGCATAACTTTGAACCAGTTTAACTAGATTGAAGCGACTGTGAATCCAACATTTTCATAAAGAGAAAGAGGGAACAACACTTCATTTATCATCAACGGCATGCATTACAAAACAAAAAGTGATGTTCTTGGTGCTGGCATGTTTCAAACAAACAAAAAAAAGGCAAATAAAAAGCAAGATAAAAAAAGCTTCACTCCTTTTAATGGACAGTGATATGATCGGGTGTGCTAGAGGATTCTTCTACCTCTAGACATTAGAAGTGTTCACGGAACAAAACGGGATAATTGAATCTTATTTTAGTTATTGTAAGATTACACAAATGACTTATAATATTTAAAAATTTGAACTCATCGATAAACTACAATGTTTTAGACATTTTCTTTAAATTTAGTGTTTCAAGTAGGATAATTATAAAATCACATATATTATCGTCAATTAGTCTTTTAAGAGACATGAATTTGAACAATAATTCATATTTTAGACACAAAATGATCCAAAAAATTGATTTAAATAAAAATATAATTTCAATTTAAACGTTAGAGTCGAAAATACACCTTATTCATTTATTATTAGTGATCGTACTAGCTTTGCGAAGCTGTGTCTTACAGGTCAAATCATTTAAATGAAAGATTAGCTTCTAATTTTTTTTTCTTAAATCACTTGTATTTAACTAGCACACAAACCATAAGTAGCACTTACAAAAAACTAAGTTAAAAATAAATAATTGTACGCATGCTCATTTAAGCATTTCCCTTTTCCAATTTAGGCTACGGTGGATGTAGAAGTTTTTTTTGTTACATTAAATTTACGGTGAGGGATGATGCCTCAGTCCAAAGACAGAAAAAATCAATGGTACTTGCATATGTTTCACCATAAGAAAATAAATACGAATTCGACTGCGATCGTTTAGAACAAATATCTTGTTATTAGCGCTAGACCAACCCTCGGAGTTGGATGTAGTAGCTGTATAATCAAGGTGAGAATGCACATGGAAGAGTACTTTCAGGGAAAAAAAGTGCAAATTCCCGGCGATGTTCATGATTGAAGGTTGAGGAGATGAGCTAAACATATGCACAAAGGCAATGCCAAATCTAATAGTTTAGTTTGCAACCCACCAAACAAGGAATATGTTCTTTAAATGTTTGATAAATACTTTTTTTTTTTCGCTACATCCTTTAGATTTTATAGTAAATAAGAATGAAAATAAATGCAGTTTGAACTTTGATCTTTCAAGCTCTGATAGCGACAGTAAAACCCTACATGTTTACTGTAAATTCTAACAAAATTAACATTTAGGAGGGTGTTTAGAGAAGTTTATTTATGGGGCATGGGAAATTATATATATATATATATATATATATATATATATATATAATGGGTGTGAATTAGGGATGATAATGGATATTTTATAGTAGGATATATAGGTATGAACAAATTTGGAACGAGTATGAGTATTAAACTACCATCCGTCACGAATTCGGATTCACCTCTTCGAACACTAAACCTGAACTCTTTTATATAAATGGTAGGAGTAACAAGTATATGTGGTTGCCTGATCTTAATATACCTATAAATATTTAAGATATTATAATTAATAATTAAATAAAAAATTTAGATTATTCACATTTTTTCTTTTAAATAAATTAAATAATTGATAAAAGGTATCTTATTGATGTATTTTAATTAAGAAAATATTTTATATTTTATATATTTAAATTATTAAAAAGTATAATTGAGTATTTAAATATGCATAGACAATAGGCATCCAAAAAAAAACTTTAACGGGGTTTGAAATGAGTACGAAGAATGTGTAAATGAGTTTGAGATAGAAACAACTAATGATTTTTCTAAATAGGTTTGAGTTTGAGTTTTAGTTTGATTAGGAAAATTTTTAGGAGTACTCCACTTGATTACATTTTTTTTGTAGTTTCATCGGGTAATTAACACTATCACTTAGTAAATTACACATGACATACCCGTATCTTATGTGAGTTCAATGGTTAAAGGGCTTGAAGAGCATACTAAGAGTTCAGGTTCAATCTCTGCAATTGTAACGATGCTGGGTCAGGTCTCGTTGAGACTCTATATTCTTGATTCGTAGACTAACCTGATTTCTTATATAAAATTTTGTAAAAAAACGTTACACATAACATAAAGAGGAGTTGGACTTTGGTGAAGTTTTGGAGTGATGAAGTATGGTTTCCACATTTTATGTGACAAGTGATTAATAAAGTAAAGACACTTTTTACACAGTATTAGTGTCTTTTTTACACTGTATTAGTGTCACATATTGCAATTATTCAACAAACCAAATGATTAATGGTGCTGAAATCTGTTTTACAACCCATGTGTGATGCCTTTCTTTTCTCTTTTGGTCTATGTCATGTTGTGTCATCATTCTCCAACATTCAACTTTCCCTCTCAATATTTCACTTGTGCCCCCTTCCCCAAACCATTAAATTTTCCTGCTTACTACCACCCCAAACCAGGAAATTTTGCTACTCAGTCTGCTTGCTTCTTATTTCAAGGCACATTTATCATTTTGAGAGGCTAATTTTATAATCCAACATGTGTTAGTTGAATTAATAACTTAGTCCTTTGTAAGTTTTGGTTGCTTGTGCTTTCAAATCAAATTCTAGTAAAATTTCCCTCGTGAGGTTGAAGTTAGTCCTCACCAAAAGTGAGAATAACGAGTAATTAAGACAAAAAAAAGAGGCTAATGTTATAATCTCTGTTTCAAATGAGCGTTGTTTAAAGTTTTAAACACGGATTAAAAACACATTCAATATCTCTTAAGTTGTTGGTTAATTGACTATTATATTATTTTACTTTTTTTTTTAGTCTGAGTCCCGGTATCCTTTACTCACTGGGCCGAGACTAATCCGGTTCGAGGAGGGTCCCAGGTGGTTAGATTTTATTCCCCTCCCAAACGGTGTTGCGGGGGATCGAACCGCAGTCCACCCTACCAAGTTCAGCCCCAGGCACCACTGAACCAAGACACGTTTGGTATTATATCATTTTACTTGATTATATAAAAACACCATTAAATTAAATTTATATAAAAAATGTAAAATTAATTATAATAATATTGAAATAAATTATTAAACATTATATTAATAATACAAAATAACATATAAAATAAAAAATAATTTTTCTAAAATAACATCAATTTTGAGGGAAAAAAAAGTATAATGACAACCTGAAGCTTAAGGTATCTTACAACAACTAATAACTAGAAAACACGATATATTTTGCTCTATTTTCCAAAAGTCTCTTACAAATTAATTGTATTTTTTAATACCATAATACAAACTCAATCTATCATAACTATCATTCTAGAAAAAAAAATTATATCTTGATAAATACGTTAGTTGGAATAATTTTTTTTACAAATTATTTAAAAATATAATTGTGTTAAGATTATGTTCTGACTTTTAAAAAAATGTATATTCTGAATATGTTAAAAAAAGGAGAATTTTTTTTTCCAAAAAAACTGCCTCGTTGAATTGTTTAATTTGACTTCAAAAATTATATCTAGGTTGAATTACGTAGTTAACTTTGTTTAATCCTGAACGATTATTGAATTATAAAAAAAATTGCTTCAATTAATTTAATGAGCAATTAGACATATTAAAACGCAAAAAATGCAATCCTAGAACTTGACGAATCGAATCATATATGATAAGTATTAATCATAAATAAATTGGAATACCATAATGGTCAACTCCAATATTCACTATTCAGATACTCTCATCACATGCCTGTTCTACTTATATGTAAGAATAATTTTTAATTTTCCACACAAAAATACAATTTTATGATACGTTAAAAATAATAAAAATTTAATTTTGATAATATTTTGTAAAAAATAATACGGCATAATTAAGATGTAGTTTTACAAATTGACAGTCGCATAAGCTGTCATAGTTCATGCCCAGGTAAGTCGTAAGTTTTTTTAATTAAAAAATTTTTAAGAAAGAAGTCGAGCTAGTTCACGAACTAAGGACAAGGAGTCTCAAAGACGACTGACGAACTAGCATGTCCAAATCTGTAACGCCGCTATAAAATTAAAATTAAATCTCATATCTTCAGTATGCTGGTTGACTCCTTTTATTTCTAAATGGGCATCCTTAAGTGTAAACACACAGTCTGGTATTGTTGAAGTTAAGCTAAGATATTAAATATTAGGTCAAAAAAGACAGGTCGAAATAATTAATACAATGTAGAAAGAAAAAATGTTATTTCTCTGTAATGGTGTATGTATGTCCAAGTATTTTTCTTTATCCTTAAAAACTTGTGTCAATTTGGTAATATTGACACAATTATACCCAAAATAAACTTCTGAAAATTTCATACACATAAAACACAAACATATACTCCAAAACCCTGAAGAGAGATCTGAATTATTATCGGGACAAAGACCCAACTCCTCTAATTGAGATGTCGTGAACTCCACCGGGACTAAACCCTAAGCAACCCAACAACCCTTGTTTATACGGCAAAAATGTCTTCCTTTTCAGCTCCTCCGACACTGCTCTGTTCATTGTATAGTGAACTTCATGCGCCGACGCTGCCGGTACTCTCCTCCGGGAGCTTCCTACGCTGTCGGTGGACCGGAAACTCGAATTCTTGACGTCTTCAGCCATCTCTTCTTTCTTGGACAATGCTGAATACTTCGTTAATTGTTCCTTCACCGTTGCTCTCCCTTCCGATGCACTTCTGAATAGCAAAAAGTCCTTCAGTTTCCATTTCTTGTAGTAACCTTTCGAGAACGATATTGCTGCTAAGAATGATGCGGTAAAACTGGCTGAACCTGATGAACTGGAAGTTTTGTTTGGATTTTGGTTATGATCGCTTTCTTCTTCAGAGAATATTATGTCTGAAACTCTCATGGGAGATAAAGATCGGCTTCCTTTACGAGCAGTTCGCAACGAAGGAGAAATATCAGAAGAGGAAGAACCAATACGATTGTTTCTTTCTCTTCCTCGCAACTCCGAATAATTCTGCAATTTTTCTTGCTTGTTATGCTCTAAAGCGGATTGATCATACACATCCCTCCTTGCCCCGCTTCGCGATCTCGAAGATTTTCTTGGCGTTGAAGGCGTAGAAGAATCGTACTCCGGAAGTGGCAGCTTCAGAGGCCGGATCTTGCCTCCATCGAAGAGTTCATCCGCGGATAAAGAAGTCCGCTCTAAAGGACCACTGAAGCAGAACTCAAAATCACAATCGTTGCTATAATTCTCCGTACTATCAAGATGAGGAGGATGAGTGGCTGTAGTGGCGAGCGAGGCATCATCGAGATCGCGATAGAAAGCTGAGATACGGGTAGGGCTGGCGGGGGCACTGAAGTAGGAGTTGCCGAATCTTTGAGGACTAGAAGGTGCAGTCATGTAAGGAGAAGAGCAGTTGCTGTCGAAGTTGAATTCCGGGACTGGAGACACCACCTCCGTTTCCATTTACAGCAGCGGTGGAGGTGGCAAGTAGATGGTGCTTACGTGGAACTGAGATGAGAACGCGAAAAATGATGGATTAGAAAGGATTTTATAGAGAATACTGATAAGATGGGAGTGAAGGAAGGGGAAGGAGAGTTTTTTGATTATGTCAAGTCCAAATAAGAAGGCGGCTTTGTATATCTGTAAATATGTATTTCTCAATTCTATATTCTCATCATCCTTAACTGCATTTTTTTTTATTTTTGCAAGTTCCTTTTTTTCTTATTTATTTACTGGTTTGTTTAGGTGTCCCCCAACTAAATTTTATTGTCAAGAAAATAAAAGATTCGATGTGGAAACTTTAGAAAAGAGGTTGGACTTGTTCACGAATTAAGAGCAGATACTATCAAAGAGTAGTCAATGATCGAATCCTGATCTTCAGTATACTTGTTGATCCTCTTTACAACTGAACTAAATACGAAGACGAAGGGTTAAGAAAATAAAATATGAATCCACGTAGTTGATGTCCCAATCGCTTGTTTCGGAGTATCATTTAAGGGGAGACGAAAGTAACTACTTTAAAAAAGAGTACAGCTTAAAAAAATTGCTCTCCGTACCTTAAAATAAGTATATTTTTTAACATATAATCTTCTATTATATAAGTATGTTCCATTTTTTTATAAATTCGTTTATGATAAGTATATTAATATTTTTATTTTTATTTGTGAAATAAATTTTTAATAGTGAGATATTTTAAAAACATTTAAATAATATAATAAAATTTACATATGATTTAATAAATTTTAATTACTAAAATTATTATTTTAAAAAAATTTAAAAAAGTGTACTAATATTTAAAATTTAAGGAACTGGTGTATTAAAAAAATTGAGCTGTACTACTAAGAGAAATCAAAGACAACTAACCACACAAGACGCCTTCTTTTTTTAATGTGAAGTCAATCAAAAATTCCATCAAGTTACAAAAATGTATCCTTATACTAATTTTTTTTTTTATTGTTTTTGCCTCCAAGTTGAGAGTTTTTATTCATTCATTCCTTTCTTTGTCTTAATCTTTTAATCTTTCTGTCCTAATTCTTATTTCTTCAATATACTGGTTACCCAATCATTAATTTTGTGTTTGGTGGGAATTATCTCATCATACAAGTACATTTTCAAATAACCTGTCATTCTTCATGTTAGGAGTGGAAAGTCTCTCTTCTTTATAAACAATAAATAGCACTTTTTTGTTGAGCCATGGTTGTTTCTTAATTCTTTTACAGTCTAGGATATTTATCGATTGTTATGGCTTCTAATATAGCAAATGTTGATGGAGTGGCTGCTGGTGTCGCTAGGGTGCAATTGTCTGAAGCAGAAGAAGTGGAAGGAATCATTTTCCCTGTCCAGGAAGTTGCACCACCTACCTTGGATCTACGTTGGGCATTGGTAGGAAGATTTTTAACGGAACGGTTTATTCGTCTGAATGAAATGAGCCAGGTTATGGCAATGAATTGGCGACCAGGACGAGGAGTTTTCGTTCCAGAGATATCTCCTCAACTATTTTTATTTCAGTTCAATCATGAAGCAGATGTTCGACGCATACTTGAAGGAGGCTTGTGGGCATATGATAACCATTTGCTCCTATTCAAAAGAGTGCTTCCGGGGGAATCCCGGATAACATTGTGCTGGATAGAGTTTCGATGTGGGTACAAGTTCATGACATCCCAGCCGGGTTCATGTCTGAAAGTATTGCACGAGGAATAGCAATGAAGTTGGGGCAGTTTGTCGAATCGGATCCTAATAACTACACTAATCCATAGAGAAATCTTATGCGAATTCGGGTTAGTATGGACATTAACAGTCCCATCAAGAAGTCCTTGAATATCAAAGTGGAAGGAGGAGAATGGAAGACTATTAAATTGATGTAAGACTGCCGACCTTTTGCTTTGTGTGTGGAAGACTTGGCCATAGTGAGAGGTTCTGTAAGGAGCAATATGGTAACGCTGATGGAATCACAATTCGACGTTTTGGCCCTGAACTTAGGGCTACAACTAGAAGAGTGTCGTCTTTCAATATGGGGGCTAAGTGGTTATTGTCAGCACCGTGTATGGCAGAGAGCATGGTGGCCACAGAGCCAAAAAAAGCGGTTACCAAGACTACAGATGTGATGAGTCAGCATGGAGACAGTCAAATTGGTGGGGCTGCTCGCACTAATTTCGGCACCAAAAAAAGTGCGCTTGAGTCTATGTAAAGTGGTGATCATGGAGCAATGATAGTGGCAAGAAACAAGGAAATTATGGCAGTTACGGAAAGGAGTGGAAGTATGGAAGTGCAGGATTCTTAGGATATCGTCTTTACAGATACTAAAAGAAAGAGAATGGGCTGTGAAGAGGAGGCCCATATGTCAACAGCTAATGAGGAAACGGGCTCTTCGCGTTTGGTCGATGGCCTTGATCCAATGGATTTTTTCAAGGCGGAACATGTGGGACAGGCCCGCCCTTTGCCATGAGTTGCTTAAGTTGGAATTGTCGAGGATTGGCCAACGCCTCGACAATTCATCTACTTAAGGACCTAGTCCGTGAACGTCGGCCAGACTTTATTTTTCTTGTTGAAACAATCTGTATGACAGATTCTGTTAATAAAATAACATCGCTGCTGGGCTATGAGGGTAGCATCTCTGTTGATAGGAGAGGACATAGTTCGGGACTGGCACTTTAATGGAAAAAAAATGGATCTGTAAAAATATTGGGCTCCAATGATCATTATATTGATGCAGAAACTAAAGTTGATCGAGAGGACCCATATCGATTAACGGGCTTCTATGGGTATGCAAACAGGACACAGCGGCACATGTCTTGCGATCTATTACGTCAATTGGCCTTAACATCAACTCTTCCATGGGTTATTTTAAGAGACTTCAACGACATCTTGGGTCAACATGAAAAGAGGGGGGGAGGGTTGTATCCATCCAGCTTGATTGAGGGTTTTTCGAAGTCCATCTCAGATTGTGGCCTTGTTGATTTAGGCTATGTTGGGACTCCTTATACATGGGAAAGACAGAGAGGCAAACCGGGGTGGATTGAGGAACGACTCGATAGGGCTTTTGGTACTATATCTTGGAATTAAAGGTTTAATCAATCTAGAGTTATTCACATTCCTCAAACAACATCAGACCATATTCCAATTCTTTTGGAGGTACGTAAATTTATCCCAGTCAAGGCTATTCGACGGTTTCGTTTTGAGAATTTGTGGTGTAGGGAGGCAGGTTGCAAGGAGGTAATTAAAAATTCATGGGGAGTTACAAACGATGTGCCTATTCAAAACAAGATCTCTAGATGTGGACAGGCTTTGAATGAATGGGGAAGACTTTTAGCTTTCCAAATTCGGGAATGCATAAAGGAGCAGAAGAGGGTATTAAATGACTTGAAAGGAAGGAGGGATTGTTGGTCACTTGCAGAACTTGAGGAAGCTGAAATGGAATTGCAACGTTTATTGAAGTGCAAGGAGGAATTTTGGAGGCAAAGAGCTAAGCTTTTCTGGCTGACAGCTGGGGATAGAAATACGAAGGCTTTCCATAAATTTGCAACAGAAAGGTCAAAAAAGAAGACTATCTCAATGCTCCAGAATGACGATGGTCTCTGGGTATCGTCAAACACAGGTCTTTCTGAACTTGCTCATAATTACTTCTCACAGTTGTTTAAGAGCAGAGGTGTGCAGGTGGATGAAGTTATCCAGTGTGTACCCAACAAGGTTTCGGAGGCACAAAATGAATTTCTTTTGGCGCCGTATCGAGTGGAGGAAATAAAAAATGCAGTCTTTGCAATGCACAAAGACAAAGCTCCAGGAGAGGATGGTTTCAATCCAGGATTTTACCAGAAGTATTGGGACATTGTTGGTCCTGATGTTACAGAAGCCTGCCTGACTTGGTTGAGGGAGGGACGTTTTCCTCAAGGACTCAATGATACACAACTGGTTTTGATTCCAAAGAAACATCAGCCAATGACAATGAAAGATCTTAGGCCAATAGCATTATGCAATGTGATATATAAGATCGCTTCAAAGGTTTTGGCAAATCGGTTGAAACAGGTTTTGCCGGACATCATTGACGAGACTCAAAGTGGGTTTGTAGCAGGAAGGCTAATCACTGACAATGTTGTGGTGGTGAATGAAATCCTGCATTCAATGAAAGGAAAGCGTAATGGTCATCCGCTAGCAGCTTTAAAGATTGACATAGCTAAGGCATATGACAAATTAGAGTGGGGGTTCCTAGAAGCAACCATGTTGGCATTGGGATTTCAGAAGCAATGGGTTGATCTTGTGATGCAGTGTGTGAGGTCAGTGCGCTTTCGAGTGTTGTTGGGACAGGAAGCAAGTGATGTAATTATACCAGAGAGAGGATTGAGGCAAGGCGACCCAATTTCACCATATTTATTTATCATAGCTACGGAGGGTCTAACAGCATTAATTAAGAATTATGCTCAGAGTGGTCTTTACTATGGTTGTAAAATTGCAAGACAAGCTCCCAGCATAACTCATCTCTTCTTTGCAGATGATGCATTTCTATTCTTTCGAGCGGAGCTGACAGAAGTTAGAAGGGTTCAAATGTTGCTTGAATTATATAGAAGGGCTTCCGGGCAGGAGGTTAATTTTGCAAAATCCTCTATTTTCTATAGCAAAAATGTGCCCAACGATAAAAGGGTTGAGATCAATGCATTATTTGGTGTTGAGGAACAACATGATGGTTGCAGTTATCTTGGTATGCCAGTGTTGGTTGGAAGGAGAAAAAGGTTCAGTACATAAAAACCAAGCTGAAGAACAGGATTGATGCTTGGAAAAGACGAGGTTTATCGAGGGCAGGTAAAGAAATTTTATAAAAGTCTATTGCCCAAGAATTGCCAACCTATACGATGACTCTGTATCTATTACTTGAATCATTTTGTGATGAGCTACATAAATTGATGAACTCTTTTTGGTGGGGTGGCAAAGGTGAACGAGGAGGTATCAAGTGGATGAGATGGGAGAGGATGTGTGT
>CANYCX010254565.1:0-11913 GCA_948193385.1 Breynia disticha f. nivosa
AGGAAAACATATAATTGTGGTCGGGTGAGTGCATGTCAATTGAAGGAATTTAAGTTTTGAATCGTATCGGGTATACTTTGCTTCGTAGTTTATTTGGCCCTGACTCAAAATCAAATTCTGATTTCAAAATTCTTGACAATCATTTCCTAAATATAATTGTCATAAACTCCCCTTTATTTAATTCTTAACAATTTTCTATTTTCATTATCGCGAAAAATTTATACGTATTTTCACGTATTTTTACTGTATTTTTTGTACATTTTGGGATGTTACAAAAACTCCTTCAATTAACATTGTTTAGGGCTTACACTAACACTAAAAACTCCTCGAATTAATTCTTGTCGATGTTTGTTCAACCTAAGAATGAAAATCCTATAAATGATCTCTTTCCAAAACATATTAGAATCACTATCTACTTCAATGTCATCCTAACATGAATTCAACAAAAAAGACCATGTCAGTTACTTGTACTCTTTTACCATTATTTACAATACCCCTATGTTTCATCCTTATCTTATCTCCTTCCTTTTAGCTACTTATCCTACTTTTATTTGAATTCATACTTTGATTTCAATTAGAATCATCTTAGGATTTTGATATATAAGTGTATAAGGATTTCTTGTATTGGTCCATGGTTAAGACAACTCTTTGTCTTAAAAATGTGACCTTATACCCATTTATTTCTATCTCTTTTAAACCCACATTTTAAGTACTTGATAATAAATAATCAAAACCTAATCCATTGGCTGAATTTATCACCATACTTGGGCCTTCATTTAGTACAATTCACATATATTAAAGCCTCATAAATTTTTCCTTAAAATGGTCCAAATATACGTCCAAAATGGAAATATTGATTTTACCCTTTTCAAATCTAGTCTTATTGTGCGATCCTATAGGTCCATTTATTGTTGGAAATAGTAATAAATTCCTAAAATTCATAAACAAACTCAAGTAAGATGTTACAACATTCCAAATTAAATGAAAATATGCTAACTTTAGTTTAACCTAGTACAATCGTATATAGTCCTCGACCTTTAATGCCAGAATTACTTAAGGCATGGAACAATCATCCTTATTAAGTCAATTCCTTTTCTTAATATTCTAGTGACACAGAACTCTTTTAGATAAATAATAAAACTCGTTATTTCATCTAGGTGTGTCATATTCTTTCCAGTTCTCTGATCAAGTGGTCGGTGACATTTTCTCTCTTTTCTAGAGCAGGTAATACCTTCACTTCTCTCATGCTCCATAATATGAACTAATGCATACCCAATCATCCCCATTCTTGTCACCCTAATACATACACATTAGGAATATGTCAAAATATACAAAAATCCATCTAGAGTTTCATAGAGATTTCTGGTCTAAGAACTTCGTTGTAAGACTTGTACATGAGAACTACTCATGACTCCAAACCATGTAGTGTTCTTATTAGCGGATCTAATCCAAATACCATGTCCTAAACATGTATCCATGATTTCTGACTAATATGTCATTTCCTTGTCTTTCGTAGGACCAAACTCACTAAGTTGGAAAGAACAAGTTAGTCTTAATTTACCTGCTACTCCCATAGTATTAATTGGTTAGGGATATTTAGAGTGAAATCTCTCGCTTCAAGGTCTCATAAACATATGCCTCATATATGCCAGCTTAAGCATTAAGATACTATATCATGGAATTTTATCAATCTTTATACATAGAAATGATAGAAAGATAGAATAAAATTTCTTAACTATGAATGTAGTCCATAAACAATGCTTTGGGCTACGACTTACACTAACACTGAAAACTCATTGAATTAATTCTTATCGATGTTCATTCAACTTATAAGTGCAAATCCAATGAAGGATATCTTTCCAAATCATATCAGAATCACTATCCACTACAATTTCCTCCTAACATGAATTCAACAAAAAATCCAAGAAAGTTATTTCAACTCGTTTACGAGTATTTACAATACACAAAGATATTATATTATCGCTTACAAATGCATCGACTTTCCAAATGTTACACATATATTGAATGATATGCACTCCATAATCCCACCCATGTTAGTGTAAATTTGTATAGTTATTACATTAAAAAATTTTTGATTATTCAAATAAATACAATTGAGTAATATTTAAGTGAAATAAGTTTCTCACATCTTTACTTATGTCCTAACCCCAACATATGTCAGCAGAAAATACATACCTTATAGAATGAAACAAAGTTCTTGCACTTAAAAGCTGAATGTTTTTACCAAAAATCTAACAATGTCGTCTGACCAACAATTCAATCAGACAATGTTCTATCAATGAACTAATGTTCCTCATAATTTAAATTTTTATCTAATTGAAAGAATGAAAAAGTTTCTTTAACAATTGCTTAAAATTTTCATACATGATGTCATCATTTTCTTTTGTGTAGATGTATTACCTTTTAGACTGTCTGTGAGGTATGTTTCCTCGTTTACCATGTTCACCACTAGCAAATACTATTGATCACACCCTATTTCATCTACATCATATATTGGCACACAAATCATTAAAAGTTCATTCGGTCACTAGTATACACCTTCCTATGCTTGAACGATTAGATCATGGTGTTCATGTTCACTTTATGAGTTGATTTAGTGCTTAATATAATTTTCTATAAAAAATAAATAAATTTCTCTTTACAGTAATAAATGCATTGGTAGAAACCAATATGGGTGCAAGCTAGGACAACAACTACGCTCCTCACTAGACAATAAATGTATAACTACATTTATTACTGTATCATTCAAAAATTCTCTTAAAATCGAACTTGCTAAATCTTCTCTAGTTATAAAACATTCACCACATGCAAATATCATCATACTACAAATGCATCATAACAAATCATTCCAACTACAAGGGCCATCCTAACTATTAATTACCATAACAAAAAATTCTCATCACATTAACTAAAATTTACATTTTTCTACTATCCCTATCAATTAATTTATGCAAAACATTGGCATTGAACATAACACTTTCACTATATTCAATTTATTTTAACGTTGTAGCCTCTCCACATTTACTTCAATCCACTTCCATAAACCTCAACTATACCTTCCTTTTTAAATTCATACAAACAACAAACAATATATAATACTCACCTTGGAATGATATGCATCTTTGCCATCATAAATGAAAAACATCCTTAACGACATCATCCATATAACCTTCATCGGTACTTCATTTATATCGACACTATCATGCTTAAAAAAAATACACAAGCTCATCATTTACAAACAACCTATATGTCAAATCTCCCTATAATAATGCAAACATAATAGAAAAGATTTAAATCATAACTTCAACATTTTTCCCAAATTATTAATGTCCACTTAATCTTTGAATTTCTAATTAGATTACTCCATTTTGTGAATGTTGCACTAGTAATTTGAACTTCAATCCATTTCCCTTTGTCATTGTTGCAACACGCGCCTTCTTTGTCTCCATATACAGTGTTTTAATGGAAACTTCTTTCTTTAAAACTGTTTGGAAACTACACCACTTTTCTTACCTCTTCAACTACTATTTTTTAAAACATGCATGTGGACTGAGCCATCACTCCCAACACCCACCTATTGGTACAAACATGTTAATACTTCTTACAAACTTATAAAGTTTATTCAATAGTTATAATTTATATACTAAGCATAACATACCATTACCTCATTTTTCTTGGCCACCAATCCTACGGTAATATTTTTCTTCCAACCAATCACATCATTACTAGGATCCGGTTTCACTCGCTCTACTGAAATCACATGACCTAGGAAAATAACCTCAGTCATCCAGAATTCACATTTGCTAAACTTGGCGTATAACTCTTTTTCTTTCAGCAATTCCAGTACAATCCTCTAATGTTGTCTGTGCTCATCTCTATCTCTCGAATACACCAAAACATCATCAATGAAAATCACTACAAACTGATCTAAATAAGGCTGGAATACCTTATTCATCAATGCCATAAATACGACAGGTGCATTCGTCAACCCGAATGGCATAACAGTGAACTCAAAATGCCTGTAACGAGTTCTAAAAGATGTTTCCTCGATTGAACTGTCCTAAACTCTCAGCTGCCAATAACCTGATCGTAGGTCAATTTTCGAAAACACAGTAGCTCCCCGCAACTGATCAATCAAATCATCTATACGAGGCAACAGATACTTGTTCTTTACTGTCACCTTATTCAGCTGACGATAGTCGATACACAACCACATACTACCGTCTTTATTTTTCACGAACAACACTGGTGCTCCCCAAGGTGATACACTAGGTCGTATAAAACCTTTTTCTAACAATTCTTCCAGCTGTCGTTTCAACTCCTGTAAACTTTGAATAACATACATTATTCACACAGATAACGCACGCTATTCATATAAACTTTGAGTAATGTATGTTTAGCACCAAATTAACGTACGTTATTTGGCTGCAGACTGCTGCACTTAACCTTTCCGACCTCTTTCAATCCCAGACATGCATATCTTTATACAAACATACTTCCAACATATCCTAAACTTATTCTAACATAGAATGAACACCTTTTAGGGCGTTACAATTTTATCTTTTGATCAATTCATACAAGTATGTCACTCATTCTTGTGGCACTTAAGAATCAGGCAAATGTTTAGTTTGAAATGTGAAGTTCTAGACATTTGCTTGTTCAAACAATTCATTTTAATGGATAATTTTTTCCTTACAATTTCAAGTGCTCTCACAAACTTTCTTATAAATGAAAACGTAACATTTCTAATTGGGCTAAATATGTTGAAGAGTTTCCAAGACTGCCAACTCATGTAATTTTATGTGAATTTAACGTTGACAATTTACAAACAAAGAAATTTAGTCACTAATTATCATCTATAGAAAAGGTAATTGCCTTCAAAAAAATTCGTTTATGTAGTTGCTAAATAGTAGCAAATTAATCACTCGTGATTGCTAAATATGTGGCATAAAACTTTTGCGCCACATTTTAGTGACTCTGTAGAACTTAGGGACATGTATACCATAATGCTAGTAGTTATGTGTAGTGTATTTTGTTCATCTATTTATCTTTACAATGTGGGATGGAAAGGGGATGATCAATTTGAATTATCACTTCTAAACCTATTCTATCTTATCTTACTAACTCCTCCTCTCCTCTTCTTCTGCTTCTTCCTCCTTCTATCTAATCTTATCCTCTCCTTCTCTTATAACCTTATTTTCTTATCTTACCTCATCAAAAATTTTTCACTAAGTTCCCCACATTTGGTATAAGAGTTTATAACAATGACACATGAAGGGACTTATGTCATAGATATTGACACTCAAGTTAAGAACCTGGAAACTCAATTCAAAAAATTCCAATGAAAATTCACCAAAACACAGACAGAAACTCAACAGAATTCTAATGAAAATTTGCCAAAACATAGATATTGACATATGGGACTTTATTCATGCATTCTCTCTCTTCTCTAGAGGATGGGCAATCCTTTTTAGAGAGAAAATCCCTTATTGTAGGGGCAAAAATCCCTTTTTTGATTGTTCCATGCTGAACCGCCTTAGTATCTTATCTATGTACATTTCTTGACTTAGTCCCAAGAGACACCGTGATCTATCTCTATAGATCTTTATACCTAGTATAACCTCAAATTCCCCTAAGTATTTCATTAAGAAACATGATCAACCATTACTTAATTTGCTGCAATGCTGAAATGTCATTTCCAATGAGTAGAATGTCATCAACATATAACACAAGGAACACTACTACGCTCCTACTGAACTTATGATATACACAAGGCTCATCATCATTCTTGCTGAATACAAACTCCTTAATGGATTCATCAAAGCAAAGATTCCAACTTCTAGATGCCTGCTTAAGTCCACAAATTGATTTATTAAGATATTTAGGATCGACACATCCCTCATGTGGGTTTATGTCAACATCTTTGAGGAGGTGTCCATTTAGGAAAGCTGTTTTGACATCCATTTTCCATATCTCATAATCCATATATGCAGCTATGGCAAATAAAATCCTAATGGATTTGAGCGTAACTACTGGTGCAAATGTTTCATCATAGTCAATACTATGAAGTTGTTTGAAACCTTTTGCCACTAGTCTAACTTTGAAGATAACTCTTGCCTTCTCTTTAAAGATCCATTTGCATTCAATTACCTTAGCACCTTTAGGTGGATCAATTAAGTCCTAAACTTAATTATTGTGTATTGATTGCATTTCAAATTTCATGGCCTCTTGCCATTTTTTTGAACTAGGACTCTATATGGCCTCTTAGTAAGAAGCAGGTTCATTATGATTAACGATCGTGATATCCTATTTATCAGTCACAATAAACCCGTGCCTCTTGGGTCCTAACATATCCTACTAGATCTTCTAGGTACTTGCGTAGTGGGATCTTGTTTCATAATGTCTTATAGAGTTGAGTCTATCTCCTCACTCTCCTCTATAAGAATCTGTGTATCTACATCCTCTTGTACAACATCGAGTTGTACACTGCTCCCACTATTTCTATTAAGAATGAATTCTTTCTATAAAAACACAATAGTCCGAGCAAAAAATACTTTGTTCTCACTAGGATTATAGTAATAATATCCCTTATTCTCTTTAGGATTCCCCACAAATAAGCATTTATCAATCTTGGATGAAAGCTTACCTCATGTTAACCTGTTAACATACACTTCGTATCCCCAGATTCTAAGAAAAGACAAATTGGGTTTTCTCTCGATCCATATCTCATATGGTGTCTTTTCAGTTGCTTTAGTAGGAGATCTATTAAGCAAAAAAGTTGTAGTCTCTAGAGCATAACTCTAAAGCAATATTAGGAGACCAGTTTGATTCATCATCAACCTAGCCATGTCTAACAAGGTTTAGTGCCTCCTTCTGGACACACCATACCACTAGGGTGTTCTCAGAGGTGTGAACTGTGGTACTATACCATAATCTCGTAGATATTGGTTAAACTCTAGGCTCATTTATTTGCCACCTCGATCTAATCAAAAGCTCTTAATATGTCTGCCTAACTGGTTTTTTACTTCATTCTTAAAATCCTTAAACCTCTCAAAGGTTTGTAATTTATGTCTTATTAGATAGATATAGTCATACTTATTATAATCATCAATGAATGTGATGAAGTAGGTATAACCACTTCACGCTTATATAGTTAATGGTCCACACACATCTGAGTGTATTAGATCCAATGATCTACTAGTTCTCTCTCCTTTCTTGTTGAAAGGATTTATGTTGTTTTCCTGCAAATACACAATTCACATGTGTATAATGATCCCCAGTCAAAAGACCCAAGAAATCCATCTTTATAAAGTCTTTGTAAGCGTTTCTCACTTCCATGTCATAAATGACAATGCCAAAAGTAAGAAAGATTAAGCTTATCAGACTCTTCTTTGTCCTTTTCTATGTTATAGGCTTATGAGTTGACAAGTCTAGGATATATAAACCATTAATTAAGGATTCACTTCCATAATAAACAGCTCCACGATGTATGTTCATAACATTATTACCAATAATGAAAGAAAATTCATCAATATCCAAGGCTAAAACTGAAATAATATTCCTGCTCATTATAGGTACATAAAAGTGGTTTGAAAGTTTTAACTCTAAGTCTATATGCTAACATAAAATGAAGTCTCCTATCTCTATGGCAGTAACTCTAGCTCCATTTGTGAATAAGAGTTTAACGCACCTTTAGAAATAACTCTCCTATTTCTTAGCCCGTACACATTGCAACAAATGTGAGAACCACAGTATCTAATACCCATGATGTAGAAATAGAGATATTTATTTCTATAACATAAATACCTAAAGTAGATCCATTAGTACCTTTCTTCTTCTTCTTTCCCATTAACTTTAGACAGTGTCTCTTCTAATGGCCCTTCTCAAAGAAATAGTGATATAAGGTCCTCAAATTTAAACCTTCAAAATAGGTGTAATCTAGCCCAAAATATGTTAGGAGAGTTAGGGGTTAAGAAGGAACCAAGGTAGAATGAACAGAAAGTTAAAATACAGATAATAGGTTACTGCAGCTGAGTAATGTACATTACATATAAGAATAATGTATGCTATTCTTGGACTGATATGAGTAACTATGTTACTCCATTCATTAACGTACGTTATTCTGGGGATGAATCCCAAAATAACATATGTTGACAATCCTATGTTAATTTCCTTAAACCTAAGTTATCGGGACACCTAGACACATCATTTATTACGGGAAACAACCCAAAATTGGCTCATAACACCTCCTAAACCTAAAACGCTCTCCCAACATCCAATATCATTCCTTTAAGGTTCCTTAAACATGATTTCTCTCAAACCCCTCACAAATTTCCATTATTCCACACAAAAATCCATACCTCCTATTAAATTTTGTTCTTATCAGGGTTAAAGGACAACACTGATTAAGGTAAGATTTTAAATCCTTGAGGTATGATTGAGAGAATGGGGGTAAGTTAGTGGGTTTAGAATGTATTTCATAGTGGGGAAGAGGAATCACAAAGAAGAGACCAAAGGGGTTAGGGTTAGGTAAGAGAGAGGTTTTGAGTGTGAGAGAGAACTCAAAGGGTTTGAGTGTTATTAGTTATTTAAAAATTAACAATTGTTAAATTGTCAACTAATGTTGTAGGAACCAAAGTCACGGAGGAGTCAGAGTGACCGCCACAGCTCGCCTAGATTGGAGGTAAATGTGTACCTCGTCACTTACTTATGCATATCTAGTCTTTTCATGGTTAATTATGTTGGCTTGAGTGCATAATTCAATATGTATCCATGAAGAGAAAGCCATATGCTTTGAAATGTGTTGTATGAGATGTGTGTCGGTATGTATGAATAGTATGGTCATGCTTTGCGAATGTGTGCTAGGATGTTTTAATGTGTATGATGGATGTTATTTCATTTGGATTGCATAAAATGGATGCATTTTATTCGTTTTAGTATAAGGATGTGAATGTATGGATGAAAGATTCATTTTGTGTGAGATTGGTGAGTTGTGAATGCGGTTTAAAATGTGATGCTTTGAGATGTAAGCTATGATATTTGATGCGGGTAATGCTATGTTGAATTACCATTGAATACATGTGTTCGAACTTGTGATTTATAATGATTGACTTTGGTTACATTTAATGGGTGCAATGATATGAGCTATTATGGGTATACAAGGGTCTTAAGAATTGAATACAATGTGTGTGGAAATGTTGAACATTGGCTTGTGAGAAAAATATGATTATAAGACATGTGCATTTATGACATACAGACATATGGCATACATACATTGTAGAGTTAAGATAGAGATATTGAAGTGAGAGGGCACACAATAATTAATTAAGAAAAACTGTGATAGATGTGTGGGTCGATCCTTGGTTAGACGACGTGGTTAGAACTAGCAATGTGAAGTTGGGTGATCCTAAACACTTATGCTAGAGATTATAGAGCGTCATGTGAGACTAGGTGATCCTAAGCACATCGACGCTCGGTTGGTCAACTTACGTGACAATGGTAATGTGAGACTGGGTATCCTAAGCATATGTGCCATGGCTGGTGGGTGTCATGTGAGACTGGATATCCTAAGCGCATTGGCACCCGTTTGCACAGCAAAAAGATAGAAATGGTGGTGCGAGACTGAGTGGTCCTAAACACATATACCTCGAATGATAAGGTGTCATGTGAGACTGGTGGATTCTGAAACGCATCAAAACCGGTTGTCAAACAAGAGAAAGTGGGCAATGTGAGATTGGGGAATCCTAAGCACATGTGCCTGAATTGAAAGATGTGATACGAGACTGGGTGCTCCTAGGCGTATGGACATTAGTTGAACAACCAAGAGAGAGAGAAGATCCTCGAGATGAGAGAAAAGGCATGCCATGAAACATGATGCATATGCATGGAATTTGGTTGAATAATAGAGATGATTATGTGTTACTATATGTGTAAGTGAATGAGTTGTCCTTACATGCTTAAATGTTAAAAAGTCGATTGAATGCATGATAACAGAATTGTGTGATTGACTTTTGTGAGAATGTGTTATGTTGATGCATGTGTACGAATGACAGCTTATGATATGATATATGTTGCGTGAATGAAGTGTATGGGAATGAAGAATGAATGGTGTTTATATGTATATGATTGTAGCTTGTAAAATGAAATGTGATTAGGAAAGATAAATTGTGAATGTGAAATGTTAATTTATGTGATAATATGCTTGTATGGTAGTTTGATAATGTGTGTGAATGATAGTTGAGGGATTTGGATTTCTATAAATTGCTAACGATGCATGAACGTGTAAATAAGGCATGAAATATGATTTCTGGCAATTGTCATGATAGAGTTCAAATGATTCCTGATTGAAATCATTGTTGTATGTTGATATCAGATATTAGTGAAGGGTCATGGCATGGAGTTTCATTAAATTGATTATGTTTGGCATTTTTTTGAGATCATAAGCATATAATTACATGTGCATGATTTTCATGCCATTCAGACACTTGGCATTACCGAGAAAAAAACTCAAAGAAAACTATGTGCATGAGATAATGGCAACGTGAGAGTGAGTGATTCTAATCACGTATGCTCGGTTAGACAATGGTAATGAGAGAGTGAGTGATTCTAATCGCATGTACCAGAATGAGAAAGTGTCATGTGAGAGTGAGCGATTCTAATCACAGTGACACGAGCAATGTGAGAGTGAGTGATTCTAATCACAAGTGCCAGATAGAAAATGACAGTGTGAGAGTGAGTGATTCTAATCATGTGTGCCTGATTAGACAATGGTCATGCAAGTATGAGTGATTCTAATCGTATGTACCCAGAATGAGAAAGTGTCATGTGAGAGTGAGTAATTGTAGTCACAGTGACATGGGCAATGTGAGACTGAGTGATTCTAATCATATATGCCAGATAGAAAATGGGAACGTGAGAGGGAGTGATTCTAATCATGTGTGCCTAGTTAGACAATGGTCATACGAGAGTGAGTGATTCTAATTGAATGTACCCAGAATGGGAAAGCGTCATATGAGAGTAAGCGATTCAAATCACAGTGACACAGGCAATGTGAGAGTGAGTGATTCTAATCACATGTTTCAGATAAAAAATGGCAACGTGGGAGTGAGTGATTCTAATCACGTGTGCCAGGCTTAACAATGGTAATGTGAGAGTGAGTGATTCTAATCGCATGTACCCGGAATGAAAAAGTGTCATGTGAGAGTGAGTGATTCTAATCACAGTGACATGGGCAATGTGAGAGTGGCTGATTCTAATCACATGTGCCTAAATAGACATTTGTAATGCGTGAGTGAGAAAAGCATGACATTAGGAAAGAATGTTAACGACATACCATAGACAATGCATATGCATTGGGTCATACTTGGGTTTATGATGTGAATGATTAATGAGTATCTATTTTGCTATGTTGATGTATGTTATACGAATTGTGATTTATCTAATGATATGTGCTGCATGAAAAAAGTGTTTAAGAATGTTAATGTAAGGTACTTGATTTGTGATTTGATCACATAATGGGTATGACATGAATGATTGAGTGAGAATGATTGTGTGATACCATATGTGAATGTGAATGAGTTATGTTTATGCGTATATGAGTGTAGCTTAGGATATGAGATATTAATTATGAATGAGTGTTGCCTATATACTAAATGATGAGTGTTGCCTAAGGTGATATACCAAAAATTACTCTTTTATGTTTTTGCTATCCGCATGCGATCTGTAGGACTATTTAATAAAGGTAATGAGTTTCATAACTCATAAATCGTAGGAGGTCTCATGTAAGACACTATGACCATCCTAAATTAAATAGCTGACGAGCGGTGTTAACAGTCCTACTGCAACTCAAATAAATCCTTTGACCTAGATATCTTGATTTAGCATAAGGCATGT